>JBBPFJ010000385.1:45348-130111 GCA_037975025.1 Excoecaria agallocha | reverse complement strand
TGTAACAATTAGTTAAAAATGATTTTTTTACACAATAATTAGGAAAATTCACATTAAATATTTTTACTTAATTAATTGAGTTTTTCTACATAAAATGGACTAATGTCCATTTTTAATTCTAAAAATCACACAAAAAATTTATAAAATATATGAGGGAACTAATGTTGCCAATTCAATAAATATTTCAATTTATGTATGTTTTTTTTTCTCTTTTTTACGCTTTTCCATTCATTGACAATGAATGTTTTTTTTAACGATTAATTTAAAAATTCACCAAATAAATTTTTACCAGTTTGAAAAGGGTTATTCCATAAAATGATACCAATGTCCTAATTTTCACCCATAAAATAACATACAAATTAAGGATTTTTTTTAATACAAAGATGATTTTCTACCTTAAAATTGATTAATTCAATTATTTTCTAAAAGCCGCAAGGGATCAATCATCCCTACTTTTTTTTTTCTCTAGAATGCACCTAAAACTCTGCTTTTTGTAAATATGCATGCGAAGCCTAATGTCCTCATTTGGATAAAGTCTAATTAAATCTCTGCTTTATACATTACTTATAATTTAATACTTTCATGTATATATATTTTAATGCTTTCTACGTGCTTGTGGTGCGCTATTTAATTTCTTAATATAAAATGCATAAGAAGAATGTTGGAATAATTAACCACAAACAGTCATCTATATATACATTAACCAAGCTATAAATAAATTTGAAGCTTAAACTATCTCTGGTTTTGGCTTCACGAGGTAAGAACTCACTTTCATAATATTTTATTGGATGGTAACTTTGTGATACCTACCTTGTGATGCGTAGTAGATGCCTTCATAGGTTAATCACCAATAATAGATGGGAATAAAATCTTATCTATTGTGAAACAACTTGCCGTCATAAGTCAAATGAACCTTGATATAATCTTAAGTCATAATCTATATGGATCATGCGGCTTTAAGATATTTGTTTGTTAAAAAGGATACCAAACCTAGGTTGATTCGTTATGTTCTTCTATTGCAAGAATTTGATCTCGAAATTAAAGACATGAAAGGATCTAAAAATCTAGTAGCTGATCACTTATCTCGGATAGAAAATACTGAAGGACCACTAGGGGATAGCATTGAAATCAATGAATCTTTTTCGGATGAATCTCTTATGTCAATAAATTCTGAGCATGTACCATGGTTTGCAGATTTTGCTAACTTTCTTGCTGCAGGAATTATACCTTATGGATTGACATGGCAAAAAAAAAGAAGTTTTTTAGTGATGTTAAAAACTATATGTGGGAGGAGCCCTATTTGTTTAGAATAAGTAGGGATGGTGTCATAAGATGGTGTGTGAGTGAGGAAGAGGCTGTGAATATTTTAACTCATTGTCATTCATCATTGTATTCGGCGCATAATGGTGGTATAAAAATTGCTTTTAAAGTGTTTGAGTGTGGTTTTTATTGGCGTACCCTATTTTAGGATGCTAGGACATTTGTAGCTAAGTGTGATAAGTGTCAAAGGGCATGTAATATAGGAAAGAGAGATGAGATTCCTTTGAATAATATTTTGGAAGTGGAGATTTTTGATGTGTAGGGAATAGACTTTATGGGTACTTTTTCTATATCTTTTGGAAAATCTTATATATTGGTTGGAGTAGATTATGTCTCAAAGTGGGTTGAAGCTGAAGCTTTACCAACCAATGATTCAAAGGTGGTGATTAAGTTTTTAAATAAACTTTTTTCATGGTTTGGAGTGCCATGGGCTATCATAAGTGATAGAGGTATGCATTTTATTAATCGATCTTTTGCATCATTATTGATAAATATGGTGTACATCATAGAGTAGCTACTCTGTACCACCCACAAACCAGTGGTCAAGTAGAGGTGTCCAATAGAGAGCTTAAATGGATACTAGAAAAAACTATTTCTAACTCTAAGAAGGATTGGGCGTATAAGCTCGATGATGCATTATAGGCATATAGGACTGCTCTCAAAGCACCAACTGGAATGAATCTATATAGGTTAGTGTATGGGAAAGCATGTCATCTTCCTATTGAGTTAGAATATAGGGAATATTGGGCCATCAAGACTTTAAATTATGATATAAAAGATGCAGGTTTTAAAAGATATTTCCAATTAAACGAACTTGCTGAATTGCGTCTTGTTTCCTATAAAAATGCACATATATATAAGGAAAGGTCTAAGAAATGGCATGATGCTCACATTAAGTATAAGAGCTTTATGATTGGGGATAAGGTTCTACTTTTCAATTCTCGATTAAAATTATTCCCTAGAAAATTAAGATCTAGGTGGAGTGGACCTTTTGAAGTAACACAAGTTTTCAATCATGGATACTTAGAAATGAAGAATAGTAAAGGAGACTTGTTTAAAGCTAACGGGCACCGATGTAAGATATATTTTGATTGAGCATTACAGGGCAAAGAGGTATCTTTTATCTCTTTGAAATTGGCTTAGTGATTATTCGTAGGATTACTCTCTATTTTTATTTCTATGCTTTTATTTTTATTTTTCTTTGTTCATTTCTCAATACTTACACATTTTTTTTATTTTACACGTTATTTTGCATGACTTACATTTATTTTCAATATATATAAAATATATACACATATATAAAAAAAAGTTAGCACATGAATTATCTTCCTTATCGTGAGTGCGATAGTTTTCATGCGCGGGACTTGGATGTGAGGGTTGGATTGCAGGGGTACTTTTGCGAGCATTACATCATTGCCCTCACGATTGATGTATTACAAGATTGGGCATATAGTGACTGCTGCGAGCATGCTAGCCTCGTAAGCTAGGCAGATTTGAGACATCGTGTTCTGTGGCAATCGCGACATATGCTGTGAGATCGCGACGAATTGCGGCTTTTGAAAATATGGCTATTTTCCAGCTTGCTCATCTCCCCTATAAATACTTAAAACCCTAACCTAAATATTTCATCTTCTTATGTCAGCTGTTCTTCATACTTTCTAGGGTTTTTCCTCTACAGTTCTAGTTCTTCTTCTCCTATTTTCTTCCTTAGTTGGTTTTGTGGGTGTGATTTACTTGGTTTGGAGGTTGCTTTTCTTTCCTCTTTGCTTGATTTTGTTATTTTAGTTCATTTCTCACAAGAAGTTCATCATGGTTCACACAAAAATGGTAGGATGCAAGGATAAGCAACCCATAGAAGGGCCAAGTTCACCACCTCCTGCTGCTGATTACCTCTATGATAGGTTTGAGTGTCCTTTTCCCATTTTCACTGAGGAAGAAAGTAAGAAATTCCAATTTTTCAATAAAAAAACTTATGTGGGCATGCTTCACTTAGATTTTACTTTGTTTCATGATCTAGGGCTTACTGCACAATTTGATAAGTATATCAAATATATGAAGTGGGAAAAATTTGCTAGTATGACCTTACCTGTGGGAAAAATCTCCCATAATAACATCAAATATTATTATCCTTGTCATTTTACGATTTTATCCTTTACTCCATATGTTTGTGACCTAATGCGTTCTAGTCCATATTGGCAGTATAATATATAATTATGAGTTCTATTCGAAACTCATATGATTTAAACTTTTTTAAATCATTTTATCAATCCCTTATTGATGGTTATGATATACTATTATAAAAATCATAAGTGGCCTCTAGCTAGGCATCATGACTACCTAAATGTCAGGAAAGTCAAGTGGTTTGACTATACCCTTCCATAGAAACAATTGTCATGCAATTACTCCTTTCATCACTCTTATCTCAATTAGATTATGAGTATAGATTTCTGTCAACTCATATAAATCCAATTATATATGTTCTATTAATTTGACCATTGTTCCCAAAATGCCCTTTATGGATCACTATCCATCTTGGCATATTACTCTAGCCAAAGATTCTCCGAACAAGGCAATTATAGAATCATGCGAGATAACTTCCCTTAATAAATCTAGGATGGTGAATCCTTTATTGATTACTCAACTATCTTCAAGCAGGTCATGATATACCCAACCTTTTAACTATGTTCACCCGCAATTGGAATTAATCAGTTATGGAGTCAAAGTATATCACTTGCTACTTAAAATAATCTTGGTGATGTCAAGTATAAGGGTACTTGCACAACTGCTATGTTGAGATTCCTCACTGACATAGATTTAATATCTATATGAGGATTCTCTTTGCAGGTCTCCAATAAACTTTTTCTTCTAACAAGCATCAATATGTTAGCTTTGATCATCTTTCATAATCAAAGTTATGAGAACTACTGCTTGAAATATTCAAGAAGTATAATAGGTGCTAGTCTATCCGGATTAACAATGTCCTATCTTGTTAATTCTATGACTAGGAATATTTAAATATTATCACATTTTCATGCAATAGACATCTCATATTATGAACACTTTCATGATTGCCTTTACACTATGTTTATAATATCTAGGACTTTATTTATTAATTTAAGATATACAAATTCATGTATTTAAACATAGCATTTTTAGATGAATGATGCCTTTTATTAAGAATATAAATTCATATGTATATGAAATATATCCCTTTTACATGGGCTCTAAGGCATACTCTCTAACAGTGTTGATTGAGGCACCTCAAACTAGAAATCCTTCACCTATGCTAAAGGAGTTAGAATCTAGCCCACAAGCCCTGCCAGGTGGATAATACTCATATACACCGATCCTATAGCTATCTCTTAACAGTGTAGTGAAGCCTCTATTTGAGTAAGGCCCAGGACCTCTGTCTTTACCCTCTATACTATTTGCACTATTGTAGTAATTGTTACACCTACAATCTGGAAGTATTAGTTAGATATTCGGTTGGAAGTAGCAACCATACCCTGTATAGTATGTAGATCTCATCCTATAGTCCTAATGATTGCATCAAGTCTACTCAACCTCCTTTCTAAGTCCATAGTAGTAGGTGCAGAGAAATTTAGAGGAGGTGGCACTAAGCCCCTGGAAATGGATGCACCATGGTCACCCTACGGACTAAACCTATAAGCCTCATATAGTGCTAGTATATGAAGTCTAGTAGAACGTCATGGTGTTATGGGTTATGGCCTTACATGGCGCGTTGAATAACTCTGGCAATATCTTATGTCAAAAATTTTTTCTCCACAGAATGTGTCAGTGAGAAGGAGAATGACATCAAAGCATTCTATGCTCTGACTGCTCCTTATCTAACTCTATTGTAAGTTGCTACCTATGAATATGTAAGTCTTGATCCACCTCTTTTAAAGAAAATAGTTTGTTTCCTATCAGGGTTTTTCTGATTATGTGCATATCTAGAGTGGTTTCGAAGCTAAGTACCATACTACCCTCACTTTGTTGATCCATCACTATCTCTGGAAACCCAAATGCCACTAATAATTCGGTAACTATCCCACCCATCACTACCATTGTTCCTAGTGCTTAGGCTCCTCAATTAATATTTTGCAAAATATCATAGCTGATGTTAAGATGCTATCCAGTAATCATAGCCTAGAAAATCTAAATGACCATAACATTAAGTGACTTCAGATTGCCTGAACATTCCATGTATAAGTAGGATAAGACCCTCTATAAGTAACATAAAACCTATGACAATAGCATGGTGGCTTTCAACATGAAAGTGTTGTAAGGTGTGCCTGGCCTGTAATGGCCCAAATACTAGACTAGTCGGAAATAGTACTTTTCGAAAGTGAATAGTGACACCGGGAGTGAATAGTGACACCGGGGTGAATAGTATCTCCCTGAGTCGAAAAATATTTTATTGGACCATTGGAAAGAGCAAGTTAGCTAGAGTCCAAAGATATAATTTAGACTTAAAATGAGATCAAATGGACCATTAAAAGTCAAAAATAATGAAAAAGATACGGCTCCAATTAAAAGAATGCTTGTGTTAACTGAGAGTTTATCTGGGACTTTAAAAATAACAAATAATGTTTAAAAATTATCATATTTTCCAAATCTACATTAAATATGATGTAGAATCATATGGTAATAAAAAAATTAATGTTACGGTAACTTTAGAAATTGAAATATCGGACTGGTAAAAATGTATCAGACCGAAAAATAGTCTCCGAATGACTCAAAAATATTCATGAAGTCTATTGAATATATTTTGAGAATTTTAGAAGTATTTTTAAATCTATTTGACCTCTATAAGTAAGAGAAAAATAATGATTTGGGTTTAAATAGTAATCGGTCAACTACAATTTTAGTAGGGCTTTAAAAATAGTAAATGATCCTAAAAAATTGCAGAAATTTTTAGTTAAGCCTAAAATAATATGTAGATTATTTTGGCTATAAAAAGTAAATTTTTTTCTGTAATACCGATATTTTTAGATCAGACCGATTTAATTGAACCGGACTGAAAATGGACTCCAATTGAGCTGAAAATTTATGTGTAACATATTGACAGGGTGATAAAAATTATGGAATTATTTTTGAAGTGATTTGGAATTGAGAAGTGAAAGAAATAAATTAAAATCATTTATCGGGTAGTTAATAGGCTTTGATTTAATTAAATTAGCCCAAACCCAAGCCCAATAACCCAAGCCCATGATCAACACTATAAATAGGATGGATGAACAGTAAAATCATGAGAAATCCAGAAAAAATCAGCTTCTTCTTCTTCCCTTTCCACCGAAATCATGTTTCTTCATTTTCCACCATTGTTCTTCATCTTTTCTTCATTTTTCCCTTTGATCCAAGCACAAGAAATATTTCTTAACCTCTCTAGTTACTGGATCTAATCTCAAACCAAAGATTTAAGGGAGAAAAGCAAAGGAAAATAAGGGTTAAAGTCATGGAGGTCAAAATGAGGTAAATGAATATTTGGTTTTTAATTTGATTTCAAGGCACATATAGCTAGATTTAGGTGCCTAAAGTATATTTTTGTGATTATTTTAAGCTGAAATGATGTTTATCTTGGTGAATTTGGAGGTGAAAGTTTCAGCCATGGTAAGTGATTCAAAGGAAAAATAATTTTCATGGATTCAAGTATAGAAAAATGAAGTTTGTACGAGGTTAATGGCAAGATTGAGGTTAGTGACTACTAAATCTTAGTAATTTCCATTTAATTTAATGATTTTCCTTAGGGTTTATTAAGGAAAAATTTGTATAATTAATTAAATTTGAAATTGATTGCATAATAGTGTAATTGGACCTTAATTAAGTGTGTTAGAATGTTTAATTTGGATGAAAAAAATTTATAAGGGATTTTATTGAAGTGACCGAATTTCATGAGGAAGAAAAAAAATTTAATGTTAAGTATTTTAGTGATTTTAAGGTTTAATTTAATAGTATATATGTAATGATGCATGAATAAATTTTTGTGAAATTTATAAAAATTATGTGAATATTTTTAGAATATTTATTGAATATGTAATTAAAGAAAAATTGGAAAAGTATATGTATATTAAAATTTCCCTTAATGTAATGTAATTGAACCTTAATTAAGCTTAAATATAAGCTTAATTAAATTGAAATAAATTTTTAAGGAGAAATTCCTTAAGGGCCAAAATCCAATGTTAGAGAAAAAAATGTGTACAATATGCAATTTAATGAAATTAAGCCATAATTAAGGTATAACATAAAATATAATGTCCATAAATTTTTAAAAGATTTATGGAATTTATTTAAGAATTTTGAAGCTAATAATAAGTATAAGTAGATAAAGGATGAATTATAGTGAAATAATTCATAAAATGAGTAAAAATGATAATAAATGAAAAATATTATTCACATAAATTTTTATATAATTTATGTGATTTATGAGAATATTTTTAAAAAATAAATAGTGAATATGCTTAAGTGAAAATATTGAATTATTGGAAAATAATTCAATAAACAAGCAAACGTTAGACAATTAATACAAATTAATTTATGTTCCCTACAAAGAAAATGAAAAAGTTAAATGACGAAATTAAGGAAAATAAAAAGTATAGTAAGTTAAGTAACCATATTGAATTATTACAAAATAATTCATAATTCGAATAAAATGGTGAATTATTATAAATAATTCACAATCGTATAAAGTATTGAAATTTTTGAATAATCGCAAATTCAGACAGAAAAAGTAAGAAATTAGCTAAAAGTTTAAAAGTAAATAAAATGATTGTAAAAGTAAATTTTTGAATTATAAGGAAATAATTCAATAAGTTCTAAGAAAGCAAAAGAGTGAATTATCCTAATATAATTCATAAAATATGAAAAACATATTGAGAAAATTATTAGCTAAACATTGGAAGAATAATTAATGTTTATAGTGAATTATTGTAAAATAATTCACGCAAAAGTGATTGAAAATAAAAAGAAATTAAAAGGAAAATTTACTGTATAGTCAATAACACTAAAAAGTGTAATTGACGAAGATATATTGTTTAAAGAAAATGAAAGAAATTATAAAAATTATTGAAGTGTGAAAATTATTCTGAAAAATTAATTGATTGTTTTTACCCTTAGCAGTAACCAGGTAGTGATTTTCTTATTCAGGATATAATTGGCTAGCCATAGGGACATCTCTGTACCGCGGTGTAAGTCATGGCGACTTGCTTTGCTATGGATAGGATCTTTGATCTCCATAGCTTCAGTGTTTTCAGTGAAAGTGAAAGTAAAATGTTTTTCGAGAAATGGTCCCTTGGGGATCACTTCTATCTCAGTAGGACCTTTGGGTTCAGTCCCGAGTATCCTATTTGAGAGTCCTGACATATTGCACTAGGGGCATAAAGAAAGTATAGTGCTAAAAATGTAAAAAGAAAATGAAAATTTATGATTAATCGTGAAAAAGAAAAGACTAAAGTAAAAGAATATATATATTAAGGGGTAAAATGGTAATTTTTCCCAAAAAGTGTAAAAAGGTAGTAAACAGTTAAATAATAGTTAAAGTATTCAGAAAGTGAATTTTATTGTAAACAGGTACTAAAATGTAAATTTACATATAAAGGTACAGAAAACCATCTCTTATATTTTTCTTTGATACTATTCACGTATACGATCACTATTCACATATACGGTTACTATTCAAAAATACGGTTACTATTCACAAAAATGAAAACACTAATTAATTCACAATTTTCACATTAAGTGTAAAGAAACGTAAATTACTTCAACTAGTAGTTTAAAGATCATAATAATGACTGAAATGTAATTTGCCATAAAAATAAAGATTAAATTGCAAGGTTGCTAAGTAATAATATTACTGGACATTAAATGTTAAAGAATTAATGATTGTCTTTTGATAAATAAATCAAAAGGCTATAGTGATATAAAGAAATGAATTGCAAAATTGTAGGTTTGGTATTAAAAGGATAAATTGTGACTAATGAAGACATCAAGTAGTGAATAGAAAATTTGTCATTTTAGTGGCAAATACTAATATAAATTATCAAAGAACTAATATTTGTATTGACCTAATTAAATAAAAAAAAGAATTGAATAAAAAAAGTCAAACTTAAATCAAGTAAGAGCAATAGCAAAAGGAAGAAAAGAAACGTAACTTTTGCAATTGAAATTACGAAAAAAGTGTTTTGAAATAAATTGAATTGTTTAGAACCAAAGTAAAAAGCCAGCCAAAAAAATGATATTGATGAATTGAAATTGAAAAGACTGTCAAAATTATTAAGGATTGTTGATAAGATAAAATAAAAATTGACAAGTTAACGTAAAATTTAGCATAAATATGATAATTATGCGTAGCTTGGAAATTCTAGGATTGGTAGTCATCACTGAGCATATTTTGTGCTTAGCAAGTAGTTTTTACTGCGTGCAGGTTCTGAAGATAAGCTGAAGCATAGTACACAGCGGAGTGAAGCTTGAAGAAAAGTATTGTCCAGACATTTAAGTATTTTTGGCATGTATATACTCAGCTAAGGAATGTAAGACTTGACTGTATTTGGGTTTATTTTATTAATAGTAATTTTTGTTATGTCAGTAAATGATTATAATTTGTATGCGTTTTATGAAATGTTATGTATCTATTGCATAAGATTGGTTATCGGTGTAAAAAAAAAATTTCAGGCAAATCGTTTAAGTATCGTATCGGAAGGAACTATTTCCGTAAAGGGTGTTACATGGCCTGACAATGGAAACCCACTAGTCTAGTTTAGTAGATCTCCTGGCAATAAAAACATCCTCGCCTATAGGCAGTTGAAAAGCCGCAACGATATGCAGCCATGATAAACTGAAGGGAATGTCAAGAACCTAGAAGCTGATAACTCCCTCCTTAGTACAAGAATGCTAGAATCCCCAATATGTGAATGTAGCTAAAAGATACCTAACCATCTCAAGGTATGTGGTGAAGGTTTGTGCATAAAAGTCAAACCGTCCAGCTCGTCCTAGTATCTCTTGAGCCTTCTCCATATCGTACTTGTTCCAAGGAAATGTCTGCTTATGAATATGCTAAGCTGAATCTACACATTGCTAAGAGCTCGATATCTCTTAACCTTATCTCGTAACATCCAGGTTAGTGCCTATGTAGCTAGCAGTGCTTGTGGTTGTCTACATCAAGGCATCTATGTAGATATAAAAATTAATTAATTAATTCAACAATACAACATGTCGTCTAGACATTCAAATAGCAATTGCTTAATTGAATGCACAATCATGGTTGAAATGTTGAAAATTCAACAGTGATGTAAGTAATTATGACAATCAGCTAAATTTAGATGACTGAAATTCTAGCAGAAATTACTAAAATTGGATGATTTAAAATTGTTCAAATACGACAACATGTTAGCTAATTATTTATAAAACTAGTATGCATTTATGCACGTATATAGAAATCTGATATCATTATTAATAAAATCAATTTCACCTTACACCAGGTGTCAAAGAGTTATACACAGGCTATACAAAAGCATAAATATAAACAACGATGCAATGAATAAACAAAATATATTTGCCAAAAATTGTACAGTATAATGACTAATAATTTTAGGCCTCTTGCAAAAAAAATTAGTTTAAATAATGCCTGCAATAATCTATTTTCCCTTATAGCCAATCATGCACACATAATTAACACACTACAAGAAAATAGAAAAATAGCAACGGAAAAATAGCAACAAAATTCATTATGTTGCTAATTTAGCAATGGAAAATCAATTCTGTTGCTAAAATTGGTTGAAGTTTTAGGGATTTAGCAATGGAATACAAAATGGTTGTATTCCGTTGCTAAAAAAGGGGGTAGATTTGAGTGCCAAAATATAGCAATGAAAATTAGCAACGAAAATTAATATCCATTGCTAAATTTGGTGGCACTTAATAGTGGAAAAAATTTTGGATGAAAATTAGCAATGAAATTTAATAGCAACACAAATTAATTCCTTTGCTAAAATAGCAACAAAAATTAAATTGCATTGCTATTTTATGTTGAATTTAGTAAAGGTATAATTTTTTGCAATGGAATTTAAATTTCGTTGCTATTTTAGCAACGGAATTACTTTTTGTTGCTATTTTAGCAACATAATTTAAATTTCGTTGCTAATTTTCATCCCAATCATCACTAAATTCAACATAAAATAGCAACAAAATTTAAATTTCATTGCTAATTTTCATCCCAAATTTTTTCCGCTATCACTAAATTCAACAGAAAATAGCAATGAAATTTAAATTCCATTGCTATTTTAGCAGCGAAATATAATTCTGTTGCTAATTTTCATCCCAATTTTTTTCGCTATCATTAAATTCAACATAAAATAGCAACATAATTTAAATTTCGTTGCTAAATTTAAAATCGTTGTAAAATAACAACAAAATTAAATTCTGTTGCTAAAAAAGAATATATATAAGAAAAAACCCTATTTCTTTCATTTCTGTTCTTCTTTTCTCGATCTGGCATTGCTCTTCTTCTCTCCACACTCATCCATTTTCTGTGGCCGTCCATTCTTCCTCAGATCTATAACTTTTCGATGACCGGTTAGTATTTTTATACTTGTTCTTTTGTGTTTCTTCATTTTGTTGTCATTTTTGTTATTCTTTTCACGATCTGCCATATTTGTTCTTCTCTTCACCTTCTGCATTTTCTTTTACCGTTTGTTCTTCTTTAAATCTGCTATTTTCTGGTGACTGGTAAGTATTTTTATGCTTGATTTTTTGGTCAGTGCTTGCCATTTTTTATCTGTGAATTAGCTTCTGTTTTATTTGCCTTGCACCTTGCTGTTTCTTCTGCACCAAAATTACCATCAAAAATAATATGGAAGACTATTGAGGAGGTACTGATACATTTAGATGCTACTATTTTCTCTTCTCCCTATGCTATTGCTTTTTTTTAGTTTGTACTATTAAATTTTAAGATTCTGTTTCTCGTTTGATCTAAGGTAGATTTGCATAGATCGGCTGTGTTTGTATATATAGTGATAAATTGAAATGGAATGTGAGTCTTAAATGATGATTCTTGATTCATTTTATTTTGTTACAAGCAGTTTTAGTTTATATATGTATATATTATTTATTTATGTATATATGTATGTAGTTTCCAAATCTGTTCAATCTACTTGTGTTTGTACCATTTCTATTTGGATCGCTGCTTTTAGTTGTTTTTGTTTATGGTTGATGTGGCTAATTTTATTGTTAATCATGTAATTAGGAATCAAAGCTGAGAAGCAGAAATGGGGTTGACATTCACAAAGCTTTTTAGCCGGCTATTTGCCAAGATGACTATTCTGTACAAGCTCAAACTTGGAGAGATCATAACTACCATTCCCACTATTGGTGAGTTCTTTGAGCCATACTCTGGATTTTGTCAAAGAATGATTGAAGCTATTTGCCTGTTGATTTTTTTATTCACTTTTTGTTGTGTGCTTGTTTTGTTTTTGAGTAGAGACTGTGGAATACAAAAACATTAGTTTCACCATCTGGGATATTGGTGGTCAGGATAAGGTATGGATTTAAATTTGGCATATAAAAGATAGTGGTTAAGATTTTCCATAGATTTAATTAAAAATAATAAATAATTATATTTAAATTTATTATTAAATTATGTGATTAAGATATGGATTCCTTTCATATGAACTAGGGAGAGAAAATAATTTGGGCTCGGACCATCTCGAAACGAGCTTTCCGAAAACATATTATAATAAGAAATCTGATACTTGTAGCAAAAGTTATGACAAAAATAGTTTGTATTGTAAAAATAATCCATTTAGGGTTTATGTTAGATTTCTTCATTTCTTCTCAAATTCTAATATAATTTAGGGTTTTTATTATCTATAATTCTGATAATAAATTGTTTGTAATTGTTAATTTTATCCATAATCTATTAAATTATATGTTTTTGTTGCTTATTTACATATGTTTTGTGGTTTGGTTACTTTTTTTTTTTTGCTTTAATTTGTATGAAAAACTAGTCTGTAATAAGTTATTTTTATACGTTGATCTAATTAAATCAAAGAAGCTATATGTATTCCTGCTGCACATTAACCTAACTTTATGTGAGATATGGCTTTTCTTTTCAATGCAAATATAGACTTAATTTTAATCACTTGCTATCCTAGTGAACACAACAACTTTTAATCACACTTTTCACTTTTAATTCATTTCTTAGGTAGAGATTTTATTTTTGCACTCTATTATTGGGTTTGTCAGTATGTAAAATTATGTAGCTTCCTATTTTGTGTCCTGTTGTTCGAAATAAAATTATGCAGCTTATAAAAAAACAAAATTGACTTTTGGTTTCTAAAATTAGCAACGGAATTTACTTTTTCGTTACTAAAATTAGCAACTGAATTTTTTTTTCCATTGCTAAAATTTAGCAACGAAAAAGTCAATTCCATTGCTAAAATTAGCAACGAAAAAATCAATTTTGTTGCTAAAAATTATCAATTCACCGAAAATGAGTTGGTTGAATTTAGCAACGAAATTCATTTTCCATTGCTAAATTTAGCAACAGAAATGAAATTCCGTTTTTAAAAAATAGTAACCGCCGAATTAGCAACGAAAATTTCCATTGTTAATTTTCATTGCTATTTTGTATTAGCAACAAAAAATATCAATTTTCAGTTGCTAAATTGTATTTTTCTTGTAGTGACAGTACTAACTTATAAATTTGAGCATACCTGCATTTTTTTTCTGTTTACTAACTTAAGTTAGTTATTTCACTTTGATTTTCTTTCCATTTTCAATATACTATATCATTGAATTCTACTAATTATTTTTTAAAAAAAATTATTCCCTTCGTTTAGCTAAATATGCATATCTTAGCTACTGTATTATTTTCACAAAACAATTTAAGGCAATACATGAACGACGATTCTACAAAATCCTTTCTAAATAACTATAATGTGAAATTCGGTATTTGTTTGACTATACTATTCTATCTCCAATCTTTTTCCCACTCGCTGTTCTTTTTTATTTATCTTTTTTTATTTTCTTTGTAACCACTATTCCTCTTTTTTTTTAATCAATTTACCAAACTAAAAAAATTTACCTAAATCTAGGATTGCAAAATGTTTAAGCAATAAAACAAAACAAAGAATAAGATCAAAATATAGGATAAAAACATTCAAAGCAAAAATAGGAAACAACAAATAGTAAAAAAAATTCACCAAACATGCAAGTTTAACCTAAATTAGGTAGTTAACTCTAGATGATAAATTAACCAACGATTGGCATCCTCAATAACATCATAAATAAATAAAAAATCATGAAAAACTAACCTTAATGGACAAAACTCAAAAATATTTGTCACTAGATGTGTACACTTCAATCTCGATCATTGAGGAAAAATGATGTGCGAAAAGGAGTTTAAAAGAGAGAGAAATGGCTAAAAAACTGAGCATGGATACCTTATGTCATAGTTATCGGGGAGATAAAGAAAAAAAGAAATAAAGAGGAAGAAGACGATCTGCTTTAAATGAATTTTGACTAGTTAAGGCTCATGGGCATGACTCAATCAGCAAGTCACGGGCTTGAGCTATAACTCACAAGCAAAATGGCATAGAAATGGTCAAAAAAGGTAAGTCACAGGCTTAAGTCGTGACTTGGACAAAGAAGGCCAAAAGTTTACTGATAGGTATATGAAACTGTGAAATGGAATTAAATGCGATAAATATAATTAATTAAATACTAAGATAATTATAATTAATTATTTCATTATCTTATATTATATATTTTTATAAGCAAATTTAAATTATTTTTTCCTTACATAATAATTATCAATATATCTTATTTGTTATACTTGTATTATTATTATTATTATTATTATTATTATTATTATTATTATTATTATTATTATTATTATTATTATTATTATTATTATTATTATTTTCACTATTCATTTATTAACTATTATGTGAAATATTATATTATTTCTATTATTTACTATACTCTATGAATTATACAACATTCTTGATCCTCGTGCAATTTCATTGGAGATTTTCTACAAACCTTAAAGAATTTGTGAAATACATTAAAGAAATGCATGTCCCATGCAAAATGCATCATCTAAGTGGATTAGACGGGAGTCACAACCCAAGAGTGTGACTAAAATGAGTCAAATGTGTGCCTCAACCCTTGGCCTATAAATACTATCCAAATCTTCTCATTTAGCATGTTGGGTTTCTTCGAGTGGTCTTCTCTCCCAATTAAGTGCCTTCTACCTTCATCTTTTTCTATTTTATTATTGAATTTATTAGTTATTAATTATTCGTTTTATTTATTATTACTTAATTTTTCTTTTTGCCCTTTCTACTTTTGCTCTCTTTATTTAACATATTTTATTTATTTATTATTTTTATTATTTTTCTTTAATGATCTCATGTTACTGTGATATTATCTCCTACTTTTATTTAAATTTACCAACTATTATTCTTATTATCTTTACACACCTCATTTATTATAAAAAAATTAATTATTCATTAATTATGACATGTGTCTTTTTTTACGAAGCTTAGTGTTCCATCATGGCCATGTCTTTCCCTGATAAGCTATACAGACCACTTGATGCCCTTGAAACTTGGGAAAGCCCTATCTTAGCCTTATAATCCAGCTTTAGATTTTTAAAAAGAGTCCAACCTGACACAAATCTTTTATTAGTGGCTGCTCGATATTGGGATCCAAGATTTCATATCTTTAAGTTAACTCATCAGGAGTTATGCTCCTTAGCTGATGAGTTTGCCATGATTATCAATGTAAATTTTATTCTTAAAACCTTAACGTTTATCCCAAACTATATACAAAGCTACCTAAGAGATGCGATCTAGGCTATAGAAATTCTACCAATAGCAATTACTAGACTAATGCCTCGGAGTGGACACATTCCTCTGGAATCACTACTTGATGCTCTAGATAACTATTCTAACATAGCAACTTTCCAAGTTTGCATTATTCTATTGATCTATCTCATTTGATATTTAACATTAAACTCAGAGGGACTGACCAACGATTACCAGCTGTTCAACATCATTAAAGGCATACACAAAGGTCTAACTTATTTTCACTAATCCTGGTAGAAATTATACTTGGCTTGGATATTGTCTGCACTGATGCCACTACTTTCCTTTCTGATAACCCCTTATTATTCTAGGTAATACTTATTGTTTCAGAAGGTAGTATGCCCTTTATGGGCTTTCACACTAGCTTTTTTTAGCAGAAGATGCAACCTTTTTAGGATTTTCATGCAATAGAGGCAACCTATTCTAGTGGCTTTTATTTTATCTGCATTTTTATCATTTTTTCCTCTTTTTATTTTCTCATTTTCATCATATTTGTTTTTGCTCTTTTTTCTTTATTTTTTTCTTTCCTAGATATGGCTGCAAGAGAAGTTAAATTATTAGAAGAACCCCCTCTTAAGGTAGTCAACACATACTCCTTAAGGCACTACCTTCCTAGAAGGTGACTGTACGACTTTGACTCTCTTCAGGAATGCATCATATGGCTAGCAATAGTGGTTGATGATGACATTAACTTTATGAGTGTATGGCTAGCACCTCGCTATGTAAGCCATAATGGGCATTCTAGATGCCTTCCACAATACGTCTTACACAGGGCTACCTTTTGTGTTGTATCTCATTGGACTAATTAGTTTAGGGAGCGACTAGATTTTGTAAGGCACCCACTATCTTTTTAAAGAGGCACTTTATCTACTATATTTACCTTTAGTTATCATCATCTATGGGCCCAACTGTATACAAAAGCTTATATCCAAAGATTTACTAAAAATGACTTCACTGCTTCTATCTTGTATAAGGCATGTGTTACTAGCCTTATAGTTGACAATATGGTAGATTAGTTAAGGTAAAGCCTTGAAAGGTAGTAGAGGATGACTCATCGATCATTTACATGTAATGTAAAAAATATTATGCACTACTATTAATATTGAACAAAATAACTTTGGGTATGTAAAATAAACTACTATTGTTTACATTAATGTATGAGTTTGCATTACATATGTGAGCATTTGAACATAATTTCACTATACATGATCACTAATTAACACCAAGTTAAAAAAATATAAGACTTTATTCAATCTTGTAATTGAAACTCGAAAGCATCTTTCCCTTGTTATTAATCAATCCTTTTGGGTATTCTTAATTGAATATTTTCACTTTAGCAAGCTCGATGGTTTATTTGACATAGTTAAAAAATATTAAATATGTTGAATCCGTAGACAACTTTCCCTTTAACCAGAATATGTTCAATTTCACCATAGTACTAAGATTCCATGGATGTTGGTATAAAGCTATCATGGATATAAGGGATGTCTTTTGACTTCATCGGGATATTTTTCTTTTCACCAGACCTACTATAGCCTAACTCTTCTTGATTTGTATACCCTGTTATGGTGATTGCTTTATCAGGATCCTACATCCCTACTAAGGTCAGGACCTAACAAGAAGTTCATTTTCTTCATCATGTTCACTACTTAAGGAGTTAACTCTCATTTATCCTCATCATCAACACTAATAAAAACACACGAAACCTATTAAATGGTTGGTTAGCTATCCCAAAGAAAAAACCTAATTTTCTTTAGTAGTCTTTATATTAATCACTTTACCCTCATATGGAATCTTAATCATTTGGTGAAGAGTAGAAAAAACTTCCCCCCACTTTAATTTATAGAACCAAGGTCTCCCTAATAACATAAAAAAGTTGGCTGGTATTGGTAACATCGCAAACTCTACCTCTATATCAATTGGCCCAATCTTGACCATAACTTTAAAAGTACCTTCCACTTATCTTTGGGAGTTGTCGTATGCTATGACCACTAAATCAAACTTCCTCGGCATTGATCCATTTAAACCAAAAGCTAAAAGTGTTATAAGTGGACATACATTGATAGAAGACTCGTCGCCTACAATTACACAAGTTGTGTGTTTACCATTGACTTGCACCTTTATGTACAAAAGGTGATGTCCCCATTAGTTTACATATTGTTCTCTCTGGCATTTCCTTTAACCAAATCTAGCAACTTTGAAGGAGAAATGGTAATAGCTATAATAGATTCACGTAAAGCCTCCACCACTTTTTGTCTATGGGAAGATGACCATATAAGCAAATCCCAAATGGAAGATGACCATTCTTTAACTATTCAAGAATCTAATCCTTTTTTTTCCTTTTCTGCAGGTGATGGTAGAAATTTGGATGCCTTTCTATTTTCAACACTACTCTTCCACTTTTAGTAATTAGCTTTACTAATATAAGCCTAAATAGCTCATATTTAAATCATGTTTTGTTACTAAAATAATGTTTTATTATATTAAATTATGTTAGAATTAGGTGTGTTTTATGTGTTTGTCAAGTTTTGTGTATATAGGAGAAAAAGGGAGAAATATGTGAAGAAGGAGCAAAAATGAGTGAGAAAGGAGAGTGTCGCAAGGGCGACACCAATTATAGGTTGCGACAGCCAATAAGAAAGACCAAAGCCAGTACATGCGAGGAAAATGCAAGCCAGTCTTAGGATTTTCATGTCGTGAGTGCGAAATTTATCGCGAGCATGACAAATGGCAATCGATGAAGAAGTTGAACAGTTGTGCTTTTCCATGAAGACTTGCAACTTTTTTAAAAGACATTTAAAGGGACATCTTTTTTGGAGATTTATAAATATTAATTTGAATAGAATAAGATAATGATTAGATTTTTTTTATTTTGGGATTGGATTTTGATTTTTGAGAACAATAGTTTCGGTTTCAATTATTTTAGTTTTTATTTTTATGGTTTGAAGAGAAGACAAGCACGGAAGAAGTCTACATTTTAGTGAAAGGAAAAAAGGTTGAGAGATCCCTTTCTTTTATTTTTGATTTTTACTTCTTCTTTGTAATCATTAAATGAATGTTATTTAGGCACTTTAATTGTATGAATGAATTTTCTACTTACCATTTACATTAATAGTTTTTGGATATAGAATTATTATTAGTATGATATGCATGATAATTATAAGTTAAAGAAAAATTGAGAGGTTCACTTTAACTTACATCTAATGGGAATTCATTATCAAAGCATAGTTTGAGAGATCGCATGTAGAGATAATTGCTATAGGTTGGTGAATAATCTTAAAATGTGTAATTAGAATCAACTAGTTCATTAATGAGAGTTAAGGATCAGCATTTTAATTACATGTTCTAGGCATTCTAATTCATGTTGAGATAGTGGATTGGAAATATATTCCAAATTGGCTTACTGATAAGATTATAAATATTAATTGAAATAATGGTATCAAGTGCATGATTATTAGCTTTTCATTACGTATCCTGTCTTCTTTGATTATCATAAACTAGGATTCAATTAACTTACACGATATAGTAGTTTAGAATTAATTTCCAATTTGCGAAAATTATAAACAATATTAAAATTAAGTAGTATTAGTGAGTAATATCAATCAACATTCATCATGGGATCGATAGCTAAAGTATTATAATCGGTATCTCGTATACTTGCGGTATCAAAGCTTATAGAAAAAGCTTAATAATTTTTTGGCGTCATTGTTGGGAACTATATGATTGAATTATTGCATTATGAATCTTGATTTAAGATTTTGGATTACAATAATTAATTTGTTTTTGTTTATTTATTTTGTTGTGTATTTTCAGGATTTGATAGTTCATGCCTCGTACAAGGAGTTCTAAAGAAGATCTTGAACCATTGAATCTAGAGATAGGTTTATTTTGAGTAACCGCAAATCCAACAAGAAGAAAAATAGGACAAAAAGATTAACCATGGCTGAAGAGGAAAATCCACCGCGACTGATGGACTTTGCCACACCTGTATTGAGTGGTGCTCAACAAAGGGTGGTAAGACCCATGGTAAATGCTAATCAATTTGAGATTAAGCCTTCTCTTTTGAAAAAGATTCAAAATAGTATTCAATTATATGGTTTGGCAAATGAGGATCCTAATGCTCATTGGCAAATTTCTTAGAAATTTGTGATACCTTTAAAATAGATGGAGTTTCAACGGATGCAATTAAGCTTAGGCTTTTTCCTTTTAAGTTAAAGGATAAAGCAAAGGCTTGGTTGAATTCCCTAACAAAGGGGTCTATAAAAACTTTGGATCAATTAGCCCAAGCATTTTTATCTAAGTATTTCCCTCTAGTCAAAACTACAAAGATTATAAAGGATATCACCACTTATGTTCAACATGATAATGAATCTTTGTATAAAGCATGGAAGAGATTTAAAGAATTGGAGAGAAGTTACCCACACCACAATCTTCCAAGGGAGTTGCTCATGCAACCTTTTTATAATGGAGTGAATCCCACCACTAGAGGCACTATCAATGCAGTAGCTGGTGGATCTCTAATGAGGAAGCCAATGAACAATTGCATATGGCCAACTAAAAGAGCTAGGGAATCAAGTTTTTCGAATGTTATGAGAGTACATTCGATTGATTTGGTAGTAGCATTATAAGCTCAGGTTGAGAATTTGACATAGAAAATTAATAGCCTAGGTATAGGTGGTAGTCCACAAAGTGGGTGTAACATATGTGGTTAACAAGGTTATAGAAGTGAGGTGTGTAACTTAGGGATAGCTAGTACGGAAGAACAAGTTAGTTTTATCCAAGGGCAAGGATGAGGAAACCCATACTCAAACACCTATAACCCTTGTTGGAGGAATTATCCTAACTTTTCCTAGGGAAATAGTAGCAATCAAAATAGGAGTGTGGAATTTTAACAACCTTAAGATAGGTTTGGAGCCTTAAAGGTTAAGATGGATAGATTTTTAGAGGGAATTAACATGAAGTTTAGTGCACAAAAGGAAACCAAAAAGAGGCTGGAAACCAAGTTTGATCAAATTACTAAAAATCAAGCCTCATCTATTCATAACTTGGAATTTTAATTGGGATAAATTGTCAAGGCTTTACCATCATGATTACAAGGAAATTTACCAAGTAATAAGGAGGACAATCCAAGAGAACATTTGAAGGCAATAAACTTGAGGTATGGAAAATCCTACACTAGTGAATTTGTTTCTACTAACAATTATAAAGATGTGCAGGAAAGCAATAGGCAGGATAAGTTTTCCATCGCATTGTCTATCTCAATTGCAACAGATGAGGGAGCAGCAGATCTCATGAGTATAGGATCTATCGCATGTGTGCCAGCTACATAATTTCCTTTTATCGTGACCGCGACACCTGTCACGAGTGCAACGGATAGGGTTCCATCGGCAAAAACTTCAGAATTGTTTCAACCTCATCTACAATTTCAACAATGCTTAAAGCAAAAAAATCAAGATAAGCAATTTCAATATTTCCTTGATAAGTTAAAGCATATGCATATTAATTTTAATTTTGTTGAGGCTATAACATAAATTCCGAATTATGCAAAATTTCATAAATATTTAATTGCTAAGAAAAGAAGTTAGGAAGGTGTATCTACCATTGAGTCTACCATTGAGTTAATAGAGGCCTGCAATTCAATTATTACTAATAACTTGCAAACTAAGTTGAAAGATAATGGTAGTTTTATGATTCCATGCACTTTAGGGGATGTTGAGTTTCCTAAATGTTTATGTGATTTGGTAGCAAGCATTAATCTTATGCCATTAACTATTTTCAAAAAGTTGGGATTAGATTATGTTAAACCCACTTCAATGGTTTTAAAATTACCTAGCCAATCAATTAAGAAACCTTATGGCATAGTGGAGGACGTGTTGGTTAAAGTTGATAAATTCATTTTTCCTGCTGACTTTGTTATTTTAGACTTTACATATGATGTTAAATACCCATTGATATTAGGGAGACTTTTCATGAGAACTAGTAGGGCATTAGTTGATGTCTATGAGGGCACTTTAATTTTAAGAATGGGGGAAGATAGTGTGGAATATCATATGGATAAGGCATTAAGATACCCTATGGATGAAAGTGTATGCATGAAAATAGATGTCATAGATGCTTTTGTTGCAGCAGTTTTTGATGAAGCAGGTTGAGATGAGGTGAATATTGAGGAAGAAGTTTGTAGAGCGAAAGAGAAAGAGAGTGAAAAGCCAAAATGTTTATATAGAAATGATATACCTTTACCACCTTCAATAGTAAGTCCTTCTGTGGTAGAATTGAAAGAACTACCCAGTCATTTGAGGCATGCATTCCTTGGTTTAAATCACACTTTACCTATCATTGTTTCTAATAAACTCACTAGTAAGAAATAATCTTTGTTATTAGAGGTTGTTAGAAAGAGAATAAAGAGCATAGGTTGGCAAATTTCAAATTTAAAAGGAATTAGTCCTAACATTGTCATACATAGAATTAACATGATAGATGAATGTCAACCTAAGGCGGATAGACAAAGAAGACTTAACCCAAATATGAAGGAGGTAGTTAAGAAAGAAGTCACTAAGTTGCTAGATGCTGGGATTATTTATCCAATTTCAAATAGTGCATGGGTGAGTCTAATTCATTGTGCACCTAAGAAAGGAGGCATGATGGTAGTTAGAAATGAGAGAGGGGATTTGATTCCTACTAGGACCACCACCGGTTGGAGGGTTTGTATAGATTATAGGAAGTTAAATTAAGCTACTAGGAAGGATCACTTTCGTTATCCTTCATTCATCAAATGTTGGAAAGGGTAGCTGGACACTTTCATTATTGTTTTTATGATGGGTATTCCAGGTATTTTCAATTTTTTATATACCCTTGTGATCAAGAAAAGACTACCTTTACTTGCCCATATGGGACTTTTGCTTATAGAAGAATACCTTTTGGGCTATGTAGTGCACCAACAACTTTTCATAGGTGTATGACTTCTATTTTTAGGGATATGATTGAGGACACATGGAAGATTTCATGGATGATTTTTCTATCTGTGGTGACTCATTTGAGTTGTGTCTGAATAACTTGGATAGAGTGTTGGCTAGGTGTGAGGAGACCAACCTAGTACTTAATTGGGAAAAATGCCACTTTATGGTTGAAGATGGTATAGTCTTGGCCATAAGATTTCAAGTAGAGGAATAAAGGTGGATAGAGCTAAAATTGAGTTAATAGAGAAATTACCTCCAGTAACTACACTTAAAGGCATTTGATCATTTCTTGGTCATGTTGATTTTTATAGAAGGTTCATTAAGGATTTTTTATTAATAACTAAACCTTTAACTAACTTGTTGGTAAAGGAAGTGCCTTTTGAATTTTCTAATGCACGTATGAATGCTTTTAACACTTTAAAGAAAGCCCTTATAAGTGTGCCCATCATCACTTCTCCTAATTGGGAACTTCCTTTTGAGATTATGTGCGATGCAAGTGACATGGCAGTAGGCTCTGTGTTGGATTAAAGAATAGGTAAACATTTGCATGTGATTTACTATGCTAGCCATACATTATCACCACCTCAAGTAAATTTCACGACCACTGAGAAAGAAATGTTAGTTGTTATTTATGCATGTGAAAAATTTAGGTATTATTTGTTAGGATCTAATGTCATAATTTATACAGATCATGCGACTTTAAGGTATTTATTTGCTAAAAAGGATGCTAAACCTAGGTTAATTCTTTGGGTTCTTTTATTGCAAGAATTTGATCTTGAAATTAAAGACAATAAAAGTTCTAAAAATTTAGTAGCTGATCACTTGTCTAGGTTAAAAAATGCTGAAGGACTAATAGGAGATAGCAATGAAATTAATGAATCCTTTTCGGATGAATCTCTTATGTCAATAAATTATGAGCATGCATTATGATTTGTAGATTTCGCTAACTTTCTTGCTGCAAGGATTATACCTTATGGGTTAATATGGCAACAAAAGAAGAAATTCTTTAGTGATGTTAAAAATTACCTTTGGGATGAGCCCTATTTGTTTAGGATAAGTGGGGATGGTGTCCTTCGATGGTGTGTGAGCGAGGAAAAAGTTGTAAACATTTTAACACATTGTCATTCTTCTTTGTAGTCGGGGCATAATGGTGGTGCAAAAACTGCCTCTAGAGTGCTTGAATGTGGTTTTTATTGGCCTACTCTTTTTCATGATGCTAGAACTTTTGTAGCTCAATGTGATAGGAGTTAAAGGGTTGGTAATATTGGAAAGAGAGATGAGATGCCTTTGAACAATATTCTAGAAGTTGAGATTTTTGATGTATGGGGAATAGACTTCATGGGCCCGTTTCCTGTATCTTTTGGGGAAACTTATATATTGGTTGGGGTAGACTATCTTTCTACGTGGGTTGAAGCTAAAGCTTTACCAACCAATGATTCAAAGGTGGTGATCAAGTTTTTAAAGAAACTCTTTTCCAAGTTTGGAGTGCCACGGGCTATCACAAGTGATGGAGGTATGCATTTTATTTATCGATATTTTGCATCATTATTGCATAAATATGGTGTGTATCATAGAGTAGCTACTCCATACGACCCATAAACCAGCAGTCAAGTAGAGGTTTCTAATAGAAAGCTTAAGTGGATACCAGAAAAAATAGTTTCAAACTCTAGGAAGGATTGGGCACATAAACTTGATGATGCATTATGGGCCCATCAAACTAATTTTAAAGCACCTATTGGAATGACTCCCTATAGGTTAGTATATGGGAAAGCATGTCATTTTCCTGTTAAGTTATAACATAGAGCTTATTGGGCTATAAAGACTTTGAATTATGACATTTAAGAAGCTGGTATCAAAAGATGTTTCCAATTAAATGAACTTGATGAATTGCTTCTCCTTTTGTATGAAAATGCACGCATATATAAAGAACGATCAAATAAGAGGCATGATGCTCACATTAAATATAAGAGCTTTAAGATTGGTGACAAAGTTCTCCTTTTCAATTCTAGATTAAAATTATTCTCTGGAAAATTAAGATATAGGTGGAGTGGACCTTTCAAAGTGACACAAGTCTTTGATCATGGATTCTTAGAACTTAAAAATAGTAAGGGAGACTTGTTTAAAGCTAATGGTCAACGATGTAAGATATACTTTGATGGAGCATTACAAGGCAAAGAGGTCTTTTTTATCTCTTTGAAGTTGGCTTAATGGTTATTTGTATGTTTAATCTCTATATTTATATTTATTTTTATTTTTACGTTTGTTCGGATGAGAGGAAATTTTTACAAGATACTGTAGTGAGCGTCCTAGTATTGCCCTCATGACTGGTAAACTACGAGATTGGGCACGTAGTGTCTTTCATGACCGTGACATTCCTCATGAGCACAAAGCACAAAGGGGTTGAGTCTTCTATTGTAAGAGTAGCAGTGTCACGATCAGACTATTGATATATTTTTGGGTATGACACAAGGGTGCGATAGGACATAATTTTTGAATTTCTAGCCGTTTCCTCTTCCTTTAAATTTTCCCTATAAATACCTAAAACCCTAAAGTGCCATTTCATATTCTCCTTCTCAATAAATTTTTAGTTGCCTTAGGGTTTTTCCTCTCTAGATCTCACTTATCTTCTCCTCCCTTCTCCCTTTGTTTGCTTTGCCATTTTTCTTTCATTCTTTTTGGTTGATCTAGTTGATTTGAGTTTATTTTCACAAGTCTACACCATGGTTCGCATGAAGATGGTTGGTCGCAAGGACAAGCAACCTGTGAAAGGTTTAAGCTTTCCACCCCCAACTGCTGACTACCTTTAGGATAGGTTTGAGTGCCCTTTTCCTCTATTTACTGAGTAGGAATGTGAGAAAGTTAAATTTTTCTCCAAAAATATTATGTAGGCATGCTGCATTTAGATTTGTCTTTACTTACTGATTTAGGGCTTACCTCATAATTTGAGAAATATCTAAAATACATGAAATGGAGAAATTTGCTCACATGACTTTGAATGTGCGAAAACATTGGGCTGTATAGTTTTTTGTAACCTTAGCTTATGTTGATGATCCAAAGACTGCATTTAAATTTAGACATCAAGGATGTGAGTTTATTTTTGGTTTTGATGAAATGCATGATTGGTTTGGCTTTCCCTTAAATGGCAAATGATTTAACTCCAATGTTTTTTATCACAAATTTGTGTGGCATAAAATCACTGGATTGGATGTTTTTAACAACAAGAATGCACCAAATTGCCTTATTAAGGATGACACATTGTTTTATTTCATAAATATATTTTCATGCCTTATTTGGGTGGGTTAAGAGCACCAAGGCTCAAACTAAAGATTTATATGTGCTAGATTTAATGTTTTCTCTTAAAACATGTTGTTCAATTGATTTCATTTTTGATGGCTTGTACGATGCTTCATTGCTAGGATAAAAATGGTAGGCATGTGTCACATGGTCACCGAAATCATTTTAGGGTGTTTAGGCATTTTGGCTAACTTTGCTTTAGATGAAAATGAGTCAGTTGCTTTAATGGATGTCAAATATTTGCATAATTCTCATATCTTGGATCAAGGTGGGTGGCTTCCCAAGTTTATTTCTTATTTTTCGTAGGGTAGTGGTCAAAGTAGGGATAAAGACGAAGGAAAAGCTCCTGAATCTTCTACTGCTGCAGCATCGGGTGATTCAGATGGCTTTGATAATGAGGATGTCGGTGACGATGCTAGTGATTCTAGTGCTGGACAAGATGAAGCTATTGGCCATGAAGATGTTACTGGTTCGTAACGTATTATCTCATGCTTAGATGGTATCGAAGTTGCCAATCAGAGCATGGCAGCGTGCATGGATTCTCTTGAGGCTACTATGCACCAAATACATAATAGTCATAAGAGCTTGAGCTGCAAGTTGATCTCCTTTTTCCGTTAGCAGAAAGTGCAGTCTACTCCTTCACCTTTGAGGTCCCCTAGTGGACCAACTAAGTAAAGTTCTTTTCCACTCCTACTATTTTTATTTGTATTTTGTTTTTATGTTTTTTTTTGTGTTTTTTATTGTTTATTTTTCTTGTCTTATGTGTTATGTGATTGCCTATGTTGATTTCCTTCACACAATGAGGACATTGTGTTTTCTAAGTGTGGTGGGGGGAGGGGTATGCATGTTATGTGGTTTCATGTTTTTTTTTAAGTATATCTAATTTTGGAGCTTGTGTATTTGGAAACTATTTGGAAATAAATGCATGCTTTGGTATGAATTTCTATCATTTTTAGTCTAGTTAGGCAAATTTTTAAGCTGATATTTTCATTTTACTTTGGCAATTAAATGTACATAGTGAAGGTCATGACTTGGCAAAGCATTTTAGTGTAGGTTCTTTTGACGTTGAGTATCTTTTCACATGTATAAATGGATTATTTTTGCCAATTTATTGCTTAGGGTAATTTGACCTATAACCTAAGTGAGTTTTCAGCCTAGTACATTGAAATTTTTCTTGGATGAGTGCCTTAATATGTCATTTCCTCTAAAATTTATTCTTGGTAAATTTTGAGAATACATTTAGTATGAGATGCGCAAGAAAAATGATAAGGGCATATAGATTAAACCATTTCTAGCTTACTTTAAAAACTTGCCTTTTGGGCTTTGGGTAGCCAATTTTGAGCCTTAAACCTATTTTTTTAGCAACATATAATTAGCCAATATCTTTTGCTAAATAAGAACTTATTTCTTTGTGTTACCCTTTTTGTGTATAGAGATAAGTTGTCGTATCATTAGGAGATATATATTGTTACTATAAGCATGATGGTATTTAAAATGTGAGTTAAATTTCCTTCTTCTCTAGGATCAATATTAGAACAAGGCTAGTTTCTAAAAAATAAAAAGGAAAAAAATAAAAAGAGAAAAAAAGAATAAAAAAAGAAAGAAAGAACAAGAGAAAGTAGTAGTAGTGTGCCATTGAGAAGGGAATATGAGAAGTAAATTACATCATGCGATGCATAGATTCTTAAACAAATATCTTATGATATGGTGATATTATTTCTATTCACAATTTAAGCTACTTATACCAAAAGTTATCTTACCTTTAACCTAAACCAAGTTACAACCCTTGTAAGACCTTTTTAATTTCATGTATCATTTTATTCTAGTAGTGGAGATGTTTACTAATTACAAGCTTAAGGTAGGCAATGGCATGTTTATGGAATGAGAGAAACACTAACCCATAAACACATCGAGTGATTAAGTGCTTTAAGAATATAGTGTTTGAGTGAGAACTACTTTAGGAAATATTTGGTGTGAAATAATGTTTGCATGTGTTAAGATACTTAAGTTCTTAAGTTCACACATTCTTGTGCTTTGCTACTTCATAATCTTCCAAATGTGTATGGTTGTTTAAGTTTAATAGATAATGGTTTTGTTTGAGAATTTGCATATTTGGGCTAATTTTGTGAAAAGATGAATGTTTCTGCATATGGTTTTTAAATATTTTCCAAAAATAAGTGTGAGCTCCAAAATTTTATGTTTGTGTTGTTTGCTTGATTATTAGGTTTTGCTTGGGGACAAGCAAAAGTTTAAGTGTGGGGGTTTGATACGAGCCTAAATAGCTTATATTTAATTCATGTTTTATTACTAAAATAATATTTTGTTATACTAAATTGTGTTAGAATTAGGTGTGTTTTATGTGTTTGTCAAGTTTTATGTATGGAGAAAAGGGGAGAAATATGTGAAGAAGGAGCAAAATTGAGTGAGAAAGGAGAGTGTCGTGAGGGAGACACCAATTGTGGCTCGCGATAGCCAGTGGAGAAGACCAAAGCCAGCACATGCGAGGAAAATGCAAGCCAGTCTTGGGCGTGTCATGTTGCAAGCGCAACATTGGTCTCGAGCGCTACAAATGGTGGTTGATGAAGGAGTTGAACTTGAAGAGTTGTGCTTTTCCATGAAGACTTAGTGGCAGATACCTTAGCTATTTTCCTAATGCTACCTATACTACTAGCTTTACCAGCCTTACCTCTATATCCTTATGGACCAAAATTGAAACCTGCACCACCAATAAAGCTTGCTTTCTTTGCCATGTACTCACCTTTAGCCTTAATAGTGATGTCTTTTAAGGACTCCCAATCCTTTAAGCCTTTCATCTTCAGACCATCTTTCAGATAGAGGCTGGCATTTCTGATAAAGAGCCTTATCTGATTTGTTGTATTAGGCTCTTTTTACATTTCCACCACCTTATTCCTCTACCTCATTAAATACTCATAAAATGATTTATTTTGCTTCGATTGTAGCAATTAAAGATCCTTTAAGGTAACCTTCTTTCTAATTCTACAATTATACTATCTGAAAAACATTCTATCAATCTATCCTAATCCTCCTTCATACACCTGTCCAACCTATGATAGTACTCAACCTTTTATCTCTCGATAAGAGTGGTTCCCTATATAACCAATATATATTATTTTCTACAGGTAGATGGATCGGAAGTGCCATCAAATTTGGGCAAGTATGGCATCTTAAATCGCTATGAAAGTATATCCTCACTCTCTAAATCCCTATCTTTCAGAGTAACTTTTTTCTAGCTGACAATATTTAGGCCATCGCTTTTATCTTTTCCTTGATTTTCTTTAGGACTAAATCATCTACTCTAAATAGCTTGCTTCTTAGGGCTTGTGTCACTATCGGTTCCCTTTCTTCCTTAATAATGAAATCGTCATCAGGACCAATGTCTTTGTCTTTTCACTATTTAACAAGCAAATGTCTCATCCAAGTACCCCTTAACTCAACCATTATAGAAGGTCTTGTAGTAGCAGTTGCAGCTGAAGTACCCCTAACAATAACAGGTTCTCCATATGTAGTGATAGGTGTTATAGGCTATTGTCTAGTAAGCTACACTAAAGAGGCTATCATCTTAGTCATCATAGCATTTATACTTCTTTTAAATTCTTCAAACCTTCTATTTAACTCCTGATTATTAGAGGCTTTTATTTGTGTTTGATCTTCCATTCTTATATTTTTTTAAAGTTAACTTAAAAATATCTACAAAACCTAAATCAAATTTTGATGTTAATTCCAATAATTATGATGGTAGTTTTCTAATAAGATGCTTATTCGGATGCCTAAACCACTTATATGACTCTATGATGGCTTAAAAAGGAAAATATTATCATAATGATGTATGATTGTGAATGTAATGCAAGATTATGTTGTGCATCATTAACAAAACACATGCACAAACAAGAAAAACACCTTTAAACCTGATTACATCCCACACAGGTGGTCGTATGATCTCTTTCCTAGGTGGAATTAGCTTATAGGTTAACAGGAAACCTAATAAGCATGCATGATGTATGATAGAAAGCTAACAACATAACCTCATTCTATTTAAAGTACAAGCAAATGTATTTTTGGTCACTATGTATTTAAACAATTTAAAAAAAAATTGAGATAAGCCCACTGGGGCATCATAGCCTTTGATTACTCCCTACCTCAATTTATTTGAATTCAATGAAATAAATTGGGACCCTAAATAACAAGTATAGTACTATGGATTATGATACATAGCGGTAGTATCTATTGTCATTGCATAGGGCATAAGTCTAGTGGCATAACTTTAGGGCTACCCAAGCATTGTCCCTGCTGATGGGTCTAGCTCATCATAATTATGATGATCAATCCAGTCACTATTTGATATACCAAATGATACAAAGCTTGGACTAGTGATTACACCTCAATGCTTCCCCATATTGAGTGAATGTGGCATTACACTTCAGGAACACACTGTTGGTCAAATAAGGGCACTTAACTTAATTCTAAGGTCATAGCATATTCTAATACAACCTATTTTCGAAGAAGGTTAAAATTATTAATCATAAACACTTATTTATATTTAACAAAGTTATTTTCATAGTAAAATCTTATGGGTCCCTATTGGAGTCACCAATATAACACATACTGAATCCTATAGGCATTAATTTATTTTCGAAAGCTCGCTTTGAAGGTTTAAGAATGGATGGAGATTTGTTTAGCTCATGAAGGTCGGTAGCCTGGTAATAGGCAGGATTTTATTCCCATCTATTACTGATGATCAACCTATGAGGGCATCTATTGGGTACTACAGGGTAGGTATCATAGAGTCACCACCTAATAAAACATTGAAAAAGTGAGTTATAACCTTATGAAGCCGAAATCAGAGATAGTTCAGGCCTTACCCCTATTTATAACTTGGTTAATTTTTATATAAATGAGTATTTATGATTAATTATTCCAACCTTTCCTTAAGCATTTTCATGGTAAAGAATTAAAAGGTGCATTTCAAACACATTAAAAGCTGTAAAGTAACTAAAATAACGAAATAAGAAAACATTTACATTTATAGAAAAATAATCATACATAAAAGTAGGGAATTTTATTAAGTCCTTTTGAATGACATTGGTCCTTACAAGCATTTTTACAAAAATGGCAAGGTTTCGAGTATATATTTGATAAAAAATAGTGCATTAAACCCATGCAGCTTTTGAAAAAAACAATAAAAATCTTTTATATTTATAAAGAAAAATTCTTAATTTTACATATTATTTTTGAAGATGAAAATCAAAACATTGGTCCCTTTCATTATGAAAAATCCCACTCAAATTTGTATAAAATTATTTAGTGAGTTTTTAATTAAATGCTCGAAAAACCATTTATTTGCAATAAATAAGAAAGGCATAAAAGAATAATAATACAAGAAAAATAGCATACATAAATCAAGATATTTATTGATTTGGAAATGTTAATCCTCTCATGCATATTTAAAAATCTTTTTTATGTGATTTTTGTGACAACAAGTGGACATCGGTCCATTATTGTAGAAAAAACCCAATTAATTAAGTATAAAATATTTAATGTGGATTTCCCTTAATTATCATGCGAAAACCCATTTTTTACTAATTATTACAACAGATTTGCAACAAAAATAAAAGAAAAGAATAATACAAGCCAAATGCAAAGATAAATTAATAACTAAACAAGAAGATAAGAAATTAATCTCGGGCTAATGGGCATTAAATCGTACACCAAAAAAAGGATAAAATGATATGAGTTAATAAAATAAAATAATTAAAAGTAGTAAATTATAATAATATTAAAATGAAATATAAAATACATTAACAATGATAATAATAATAATAATAATAATAATAATAATAATAATAATAATAAGATAAAAAAATTAGCAAACAATATATACAGGAGACCATAGATAATTAATTAGAGTAAATACGAACAAATACTTATGAAGAAAAAGAAAAAATAAAACAACAAAGGAAAGAAATGAAATAAAGCCAACAAAAAGAAAATAAATGCAAAAATGAGTCACAAATGCACCCACTAAGGAAAGGGAGAAAGCGTGATCTCGAAAGAGGTGAGTCATGACCTTAACTGAGGTGAGTCATGTCCCTATTAAATGAGTTATGGAGTGATCCAAGAATAATTTTTGGAGAGTCCTAAGTGAGTCATGGCCCAAGGGCATGACTCGTTTATAACTCAAGGTTGTGATCATTCTTGGATTGTTTAGTAGCTATTAGAAAGATGCCATGTCAACCCCAAAACAACCTAAGTGCTAATTAAAGCCCTATTCAATCATGAAATTGATTCTTTCTTGTCTAAAACTTACTTTAATGTATGAAATGACCATCAAAATAGCTAAAAACCTTTAATCCAAAAGAGCACCATATGAGCCCGATCATTCAAAAAAGAGAAATAAATATGATAGAAACTACAAGTTTACAACTAAACTCAAGTAAAAGGAAAAAATCATAATTAAAACTTAATAATACACACATATAAACAAGTAAAATATTCATTTAAGCAAAGAGAAAAAAAATAGCATATAACATGAAGTGAAAACTATAAATAGAGCATGAAGTAAATTGTATAAAACACACAAAATGAATAAGTATAAGAAGAAAACTTATATATCTACATGTATTGAATATTTTTTCCTCTTACATTACCTTTAGTAGAGCTATTCCAAAAACTAGTGAATCTACACTTTTAGCCTTTTCCTCTTTTTTCTTTCATTGTTTTCTTTGAAATCAACTAAAAACCAAGAGTTTGTTATGTTTTGTGTTTTTCTCCTCTCTCTACTTTTTCAAACTCTACCCACCTAAAAAAGATCAAATACCTTTCTACTTAAAAGACCATCATTAACATTAAATGTTTAGGATTGGGCCAAATAAAGTAAGAAAGATTTTTTTGTAAAAACTAATCTTAGCTATGTTTCATAGAAGAAAATGAAATTCTAGGTAAGAAATGCAAAGTCACAATGTTAACTGGTGAGTCAAGGACATGATTGGAGAGTTTGGCTACTAATAAAAGCCTAAAAACTCAATCACAACATAAATAGGGTAAGTTATAGGCTTAGGTAAATGGAAAAGGAAGTGAATCACCTTAAGGGCCATGACTCAGGAATGAGTGACTCACTTTTGAGTCTATTTTAAATATTTAAACATGTTTTTATTACTTATCCAAAAGAGATACGAAATAGAAAATCCATAAAATATCATTTTTTATCTCTTAAAAACCACAAAAAGGCTGCATAAAGATAATTTTTCAAAAAACAAACACTAAAGAGGGCCATAGTGCTTCTAATCTCTGGCTACTTTAGAACTAAATTATCATCGTTAGGTAACTTCGATAGATGCTAACTTAGGAGCCGGTGTCTCCACCACCCTCCTCGAGTATATATGTGCGATGAAAAAATGAAAAATATAAGGTTTGTTGATCAATAAATATAAAACAAGTCTGTATAGGTGTGTATATATATACATACATGAATGTTATATTTATTTATTATGAAATTAAATATAAAAAATTATGAAAGTAAAAATAAATAAATATAAAGGTGCTGTTAAATAAATTAAAAATATAGACAATAATAATAATAATAATAATAATAATAATAATAATAATAATAATAATAATAATAATAATAATAAGAAGAAGAAGAAGAAGAAGAAGAATAAGAAGAATAAGAATAAGAATAAGAATAAGAATAAGAATAAGAATAAGAATAAGAATAAGAATAAGAATAAGAATAAGAATAAGAATAATAAGAAGAAGAAAACTTACACTTGTATATTAGATCCTAAAACATAATTCTAGCTATAGTGATCAACCTAACACTTGTAATCAAACCTAAAACAACCCCTCAAACTCACCTTCGTAAAATTTACAAACTTATATAGAGACAAATATATAAGTGAAATGAAAAGGAAAAAAAAAACTCCAAAACTTAAATTCTAGTGTAACTCACTCAAATCTTTATTTTTAACCAATATTATCATAACTAAGCATGAAATTAACCAATATTGAAATTTATTGCCGAAAATCATAAAATTTTAAAAATTAAGTTATGTGGCTTTATGTGGAAGATGACGAATAGTAAATGGCCTTTTATCTTATCTTCCATTTTATTCATTAAATATTTATAGAATTTAATGACAAATAAACATGATATAAATATTCATGCATGGCCATCATGCACACAAAAGAAAGGAAGATATATTTATAGGAATTAAGATTAAAATAGAGCATCAAAACAAAAAGAAAGAAAATGAAAACAATAAATTTTTGCATAGTTAAAAAATCAATTATTCAAAATTAAGCACTGATTTATGACTCTAAATAATACCCTCAGTTTATCTCAAGGCCAAAACTTAATGCCATGCTCTCTCATTTTTCTTGGTTTTTTCTTCTCTATGGAAAATTTTTTAGTCATTATGTTTTTCCAGAATCAGAAAAAGCCTTCATTTGTTGAAGTAACTCATTTTTATTCTCTCAAAATCCTCAATAAGTGAGCACTAAATACTCCAATAATTTTGGATAAAATCATAGATTTTTTCCTAGTTCCTCCTCTATCATTTTGCGGAAAAAATACGTTTTGTAAAAAATTACTCTCCTACCACCCATAACTCAATGAATCATGGGTGGATTTGGGTTTTTAAACCAATTTGAGCCAAAATTCTTGGCTTTGGGTGTGACTTAAATGAGGTGCGCCCTAATCAAGAAATGAGTCAAAGTGGATGCGACTCAGTGCTAGAGGTGAGTTATAAGCGAGTACCACATATATCTTGGTGAGTCATAGGTGGCACTCACCTTAACTCACCTATTCCCCCTTTTCTCAACCTTTCCTAAAAGACCACCAGCCTAACTTGAAATATTTTTTAGTTTTTAGGCCTGAAAAATGTCATTTTGTGGATAAGGTTTCTTCTTGAAATTTATTTCCCTATGTCTTAACTTTCTAAAGAATCAAATATTACACAATTTTCCTTATATATTGGGATTTATGGTTAAAATATTGACATCTGCACCTAAGAGATTTTTGGGGTTAGAATCAGTCCCCTAACTTTGAAATTTTTTTGGGAATGATGGGTGTATAATTAGGCAATATCTCTTTATAAAAGTTGTCAATAAATAAGTATAGTTTCATCCAAAATTATATTCACTCAAAAAGGAATTCTAAGGAAAGAGTTATGCCTAAATTCACTCAAGGGCACTTAAAGATGATATCACTATCTGCCATATTATCCATCCAAATAGCCTCCTCATAAGGTGAGTGAAAATCATACATCTTCTGGCTAAGGAGGTAATGCCTCAAAGGTGAAGGCTCTATCAGCAACTTAGACTTCTCGTGCGGCAAAATTGAAGAAAAAAATTCATTGGGGTGAGTTGGATTTATCTTTGGCAACAATAAGGTAAAGAAAATATGTGAAAATCCAAAAGGACATATTTTCCAATAAGAAAAGCTAGTGTGAAAATCCACAAAGGGAACACCACCTTTAAAATAATGACAAAATTGGAGCAATAAGGGACTATGGATAAGGTGAATAGTTGGATCAGCATGAATGGCATCCAGATCGAGAATTATCTTTACCAAGATCAAGGGAAATGGGGTTAGCCCACTATGCACACAATATAAAACACTAAACAACCTATAATCTCCTATTAGGCCATCTAAGGTCAATATTAAACACCGAGTAAAGCAACAAAGCAAAATGACATAGGTATAAAATGTGGGTACATCAAAAAAATCATCAAGAACATTGATCAGCCACTTTAGTGAAAAATTCTTCCTTAAGGTACTAAGCCAGTGGCCTCAAAAGGAATAATGCCCAAAGCTCTTGTCACCTCTCTAAGGTAGTAGAGAATATAGTAAGGTACACAAAGAAGAGTGTCAAGTGCAAATCTCACATTGAAAATTTCAATGAATTCCTTATTAGGAGGCATAACTCTAAATGAGTAAACCTAAAAATATAGAATCTTAGGCCCCAATATCGAACGACAAATAATTCAAGGTATTGTCTATCCTCACCGTCTTTAAGAACCTTAGACTGGAGTAAGGGGTTAAAATAGGGTTCTCTCAGGTTTTTTAGGTCATCCACTAATTTGTATAGTTTATTCAAGTCAGGGTCAATATAGTGAAAATATTCAGGTAATCAAGGTGCTAGAATAATAAAAAAATGACTGCAAATGAAATAAAAATGAAAAGAAGAGAGAGAAATACCTGGAGGAAAGGTTGACTGAATGAGGACAAGTCAAAGCATAAAAATCAAGGAGAAATGAAGTTATTTATAAAAAAGCCTTGATAGATGATGTCCTTCAAGGAGCAACTCACTGTCTAGCTATTTATCCCCCTTAGACTACCTAATTGAGTCTTTTTGGATGTCCTATACATTGCACTTACATTTTCCATCCACTTTGTCTTTATTTTATAAGAAATGTAGAAAATATACTAGCATTGCCAGAATCCTTAGAGATTTAATTCAAGAAGTATTTAATTTAAGGAGTATTTTGTTATGTTTATATGTGTGTATACATAATAATAATAATAATAATAATAATAATAATAATAATAATAATAATAATAATAAATAATAAATAATAATTGGTAAATATGTGTAAATAATGTAAATTAGCATGAAATAAAATAAAGGAATAAAATAGGAGAAAATAAATAAAATAAAAATATAAAATCATAAAAAATACAAAAAGGAGCGACTGATAGGAATTAAGTGGCACCCATCGCTGTGACACACACCGAACCCTATAGGCATCCAGTCTGCTCTTGAAAGCCCGCTTTTAGGACTCAAAATCAAATCAAAGTTCATGTAACTCATGAAAATCCATCACTTCGCAATGAGCAAGGATTCAACCCAATATGCAATGCCTCAAATCCCTAAAAGGATGAGATAGCACCAGATGTATATTTGCATATTTACTAACGACTAATTTAAGAGGTATCTGACCGGTGTCTAGCAAGTGTACTAGATCGGCTAGTAATATAGGGAAATAAGATTATGACCCAAAATATTGAACCCAAGGGAAACTTGTGCTTGTATGTGCTATTTCAATTTCAAAGCCAATTTTGTGTGTAAAGAGAGAAGAGAAATCCCAAAGCTGTGATGATTTGAAAACACTAATTTAAAACTAAATTAAAACAATTAAAAAAACTAAATTAAAGAAAAGATCTATTGAAAACAAGTAAATTGAATGAGTTAAAAATCAATGATAAAGACAACTTTCACTAAAGGACCATCCACCTCAACAAATATTGCTATGACTTAATTAAAAGAAAACATACAAGTGATTATGGAAAATTCAGTTTAGTAACCTAGATAACTTTATTCAAGATTATCATTCCAAGCATTAAAACTCTCTTATTCAGAACAATTCAATACTTAGCATAAAGAACTGAATTAAGTCTCCTAGATGTCTATTAAAGCCTTTCTCAAGAGATTTAACTTTCACCTATTCTTGGTTACACTTTTCTTAATCTTAACTTACTCAAATTAACACACAATTATAGCTTATTTAGATTATAAGCATGCATTAATCCAACTAAATTAACCTAAGAGCATGCAAGTTATTCATCAACTTAAACCAATTAATTAACCAATTCTTAATAAAGTTAATAATCAACTTAAAATTGAGAAAAGACAAGACTTTTTTAAGAACCAATAAATAATCAACTTGTATTAAAATTGAAGAACAAACTCAAGTCATAACAATACAAGTTAAGGATTCAAGTATCCTTTAGCAAAAGTTAAAGAAAATTACTCACAAACCATTCTTAAAACTAAAATAATGTTTTGAAGAAAACACTAAAAACAAATAACGTAAAAAAAACAAATAAAAAAAAACAAAGCTTAATTCTAAGGATTGACGATAAGGATTGATGATCATTCTTCTGTGTTTTGGACTGCTATTTATAGGTAGGAATTGTAGTAGACTCCTTGTTAAACTCCAATCATAAAATAGGAATCAAATTCTGCTAAATAGGAAGCTCGAAAATCCTTCGCGATATGGGAAAGTTAGATCACGTGGCCATGCCTTCAACATGCTTTCAATACACGTGGGCACGGGTACTTTGGTTCTTCCTCCACACATGGCCACGTGTTGTCCTTCACTGGGAATCCATGTGGTCATGTGGTCTTCAAAAATTCCTTCAATTGCTTTCACATGGCCATGGTTCCTTCTTGCTTATTTCTTCTCTTCTCTTCACATGGCCACGGATTCTCCTGTTTTCTTCTTCACGTGGCCACGTTTGGATTTCTTCAATACTTTAACATGGTCACATGTCAAGGCTCTGGACTGCACGCTCGTTTTCTTGCCTAAATTTCTCATATTTGCGCTTTTAGTCCTAAACTTTGTCCTTTTTGCACTTTAAGCCCTTTTATATCAATTTAAACCTGAAAATCAAACAAAACACAGAATTAACCTCAAAAACATAAATATTACCAAATTAACTCTAATTTAACCTAAATAAAACCAAAGTAACTAAATAACACAACTAAAAACATATCAAAAACTATATATATTTCACACTTATAAAATACTCCACACTTAAACCTTGCTTGCCCTCAAGCAAATAAGAACAATCCCACCTTCAAAACCATCAAACTTGAACAAAGATATGCAATTTTAAAACCAAACTTAGCATTTTAACAAGAGCACTTAACATAAACTCTAAATAGATTAACTTCAACAAGAGAATATAAACTAGTTTCCTTGAGTGTGTGCATGACCAAATCATTTTAATCAATTTTGAAAACCAAAATATCAACACAACTAAGTAATGAAGTATAGAATATATGAATGCATAAGCATACAATTGGTTTCGTGCTTGAAACTCTAGAAACACAATAGGCCTCTCCTTTAGCACCGAAACCCGTAGGTCATCTCCGCTAAACAACTCAAAACAAACTTAAAATCACATAGGTCTTACAAAGGTTGTAATGGGGCTAAGGGTATGTTTATCAAAGAATGGATAAAAGATAATCAAAATGAATATAGCCACTCTAAGACCAAATAGATTACAAAACCCTATAACTTAATCTATATATTTTGCTCATCCTTGCCTTGATTCGAAACTTTCTTTATGCTCTTTCACCAAGAAGTCAATATTTTTCCATTTTTCCTTGTACTACCCCACACTTATATTTTTTCATATTTGCTAGTTCTCTTTTTCCTTTCTTTTTCCTTTTCTCAAACTTCAAACGTTCTTTTCTCTTTTTTTTTTCCTTTTTTTTCTTCTTTTTTTTTCTTATTCTTTTTTTATTGAACTAGCATTTACAAGCTAACCTCAAGGTAATAAAAGGTATATTTTCAATTGACTTCATCAATAACTTTGTTAAAACTTTCTTACTACATCCAATAAAACTTTACTCTTTTCACTCATTTCTTTAATCCTAAAGTGGCCAATTCTATAGGGTGAGATAAAAGCTTTTTAGATTATATGGCTAAAACATTAGGTGTAACAAGAAAATATTAATGATACACATTAAGCATACCCTTATAAGCTCAAAATGGTTAATCAAAGGATAATTTCATCAAGGTAGGACACAAATCTTTAAGAGAGTTTATCAAGAAAATTATTGCCTAGATCATTTTCTAAGTTGCTTGAGTTGTTCATATGCTTTGAAGGGTGATAAGGAAGGTTCTAGTGCTTTAAATTTCCTTACTTCACTACTTTATTGCATTGATTTTTTCCAAGTTAAAAACTGGTCTAAGTGCTTTTTAGAGTTTGGAAACTAACAAATATTTATCAAGTTGAAAATTAACCCATCCAAAGGCATATTAAACAACATAAATGTTCTCTTGCTAAGCAAAGGTCCAAAACATGCATATTCCATATCCAAGTTCAAAGTGTTCAAGTTTTGAAGTCAACTAGGGCAAACTAAGTTTTCATGTAAATTAAATGAAAAGGTGAACTACATACGTCTTTAATACATTTTACAAACTAAAACTAAACATAAACACAATAAAAGAAAACAAAACAAAACACAAAATACAAAATAACAAAGTTTGATTCATGAAAAAGAAAAGTAAAGTTGAAGACAAACTCCCTGAAAGGAGGCTACCCCCTCCTTAAAATATTGTTGTCCACAGCAAATGATGATCTATTCCGGTGGAGGTAGTGGTGGAGGAAACCGCTGCCAAAAATGATGGATAAAATGCTCAACTCTCTTATTTCCTTCCATAACCTTATCATGAAGCATATCTAATCTTCCTTGCTTTTGATCGAGTCTCATTTGTTGAGCATCCAACCGACCACTCAATTGATTAAATGGTGCTTCCCATTATGGTGTTGTAGGCTCATTAATGGGGGAAGGTACAGCTGTAGCAATATGCTCCTCATTTGGTTCCTCTTGCTGCTCCTCAAACCGAATATTGTTCTCTCTTAAATACTCCTCCCGAGTTGCCCAATGACCATGAGGCTTAGGGATCATAATTTTCATCCTTTTTAGCATTCTATTATCAATACAAGGCAAATCTCCTTTAAGTGGTTCTCCATAAATCGGATGCTCAACTGCAGAAGCTAAAACTGTAGCTATCCATCCTATAGAAATATTATCAATGTGTCCTGGCATTTTTTGCAAGTCTTTAATTCGAATAGCTAAAATGCCTTCTCCGTTTAGTGCTATTCCATCCATCATGTATCGGAGAACCATTGCTTGAGATACACTAATAGTGCTTGCATTCTTCAAATTGTTGTACACACTCTTTACAAGAAAATGATGAATGATTCTTAATGCATGAGACCTTAAAGCATGGACCTTGCATTGTCCCCCTACCCATGGTTCATCTAATTCAAGATCCTTAATTCGTTCCCAATTCTCCATAGGGGATGTATCTTCCAGTTCAGTTGGGGCATTTGGCACAAATCCTAAAATTTCGGAAAATTGACTGAAAGTCAAAGAATATCCTTTCTTACCCAACTTAAAACCGACCGTTCCGTCTTCTGCATCTCTCTTAAAATAGCACTCAAAAGAATATAAGAAATCCCGTGCCATATCTGGATATACTTTAGGATTTTTTTCAACGAACTTCCACCAGCCAATACTTTGAATCAAAGGTTCTATATCATGATCCCACAAATTTCCAGCTGGGATATTGAGGAACAGGTGGTTTAAATAGGCGGGCTGGACATAGGTACATTTGCTAAAGTAGTCAAATTTATTGATCTTTCCCTATCCACATACGATGGAATTCATACACCAGATGAACTTGCTACATCAGGGTATTTAGTCCTTCGAGGTGCCACTACAAATAAAAAAAAACACATTGTAAGTATCAACTTTTAACCCAAAATAGACTAACTTATGATTAACATGAATGAAATGATGCACAATTGGATGAAATGATAAGTTAATAGCATACGTCATGATAGGCATAAAAATGCATTCAAAAGTTGAGCACAAAAAGTATGTTAACATAATGCCTATCATGCATGAATAAAATCGTGAACAATTTTTTCAAAAGATGAATAAATGGTCATGCATTAATGCAACTTATAAACATGCCAACCAAAGAGTGAAAGTGAAAAAAAAAATTTAAAGAAAAACTCATTGAGGCATTTTATCGAACACGTTTGGGAGCACAAGTTTGAGCATGAATTTAAGAAGCATAACAAAGAGTATTCACTACCCTATTTCATACCAAGTATCTATTACATGCACATAATAATTATAATCATCCAAAGAAGCAAAAAGAATTAATATGCAAACAATATGTTAAGTGCAAATTAACCTAAAAACCAAACATTCATGAACAATAATTGCACAAAACACAACCATGGATGATAACCAACTAATAATTAAGGAGTAAAGGAAGGAAATACTTACTTGAAATTGAAAATTGCACCAAAATTGCAGTACAAAATGGAGGTAGTGTGTGTGAGGTGTGTAAACCCTAGTTAATGAAAAAAAATGTGGAGAACCAAGTGATGAACGGTGGGAGAGCAGAGAAAAATGAAATAGAAAGCTAATGGAGATGGTGATGATTGGTAGTGAGTGAGAATCCATGGGCATGAGTTAATTTTGTGGTGGTGAGGCGTGGGCACAGAAGAGAGCAAAAATAAAGATGAAGAAGAAGATAAGAAATCGTGAAGTGTTTATAAAAGTAAATGAGGAGGGCATGGCCATGTGAGGTTCAATGGAGAACTACACGTGGTCACGTGTGAAGAAGCAAAATGGGACAGAGGACTTAGGTGTGGCCACGTGAGGTTCGATGGAGAACTATACGTGGTCACGTGTGAAGAACTAAAATGGAACAGACAACTTGGGCGTGGTCATGTGAACTTTCCTCTTGTAATACACGTGGGCATATGTAATTTCGGGAAATAAGCAGTGTAGCAAGCCGTGGCCACGTGATGGCAAAGGGAAAGCCACACGTGGTCACGTGTCTTCAATTTTTTCTGTCTTTCTTCTTTGACACACACCCATAAAATTGAACTTCCTCAAATGCATTTTTTTCCATTAAAAACATCAAATCTTTTCCAGGAAAAACATGTCTCCATTTTAAAAACTTTATTAATGTACTTTTTCCATGAATCAAAATACATAAACACTCAAACATGCAGAAAACATAAATTTTGACTGAAAACATAAAAGAGATAGAAAGTTGGAGTTCTGAGTTTTTGGAGTCTCCAACTAGACTCTCCAAATAGTTTTTTAAGTATCTTTAAGAACAATGGTTGCTTCAGCAACCTCTTGTTGTCCGATTTGGTATGGTTTAAGTCGATGGACCATTGACTATAAATTCATGTCCATCTTTTAAGCTTTTGACCGTCACTACACCAAGATTTCTACTTGTCATCACTTGATATGGTCCAAGCCACTTCGATTTCAGCTTTCCCGGAAATAAACGAAGATGACTATTATAAAGAAGCACTAACATTCCCGGAATAAAATATTTTACCCTTAGATGCTTGTCATGCCATCGTTTGGTCTTTTCTTTATAAAGTATAGCATTATTATATGACCATTGTCGAATTTCATCAAGTTCATTGAGCTGCAATTTTCTCCTTTCTCCTGCATTTCTCAAATCAAAGTTAAGAAATTTTGTAGCCCAATATTCTTTATGTTCTAATTCGACTAGAAGGTGACATGCTTTTTCGAAAACAATTCTAAAGGGAGACATACCTATAGGAGTTTTAAATGCGGTTCGATAAGCCCATAAAGCATCATCTAACCTAAGAGACCAATCTTTTCTAGAGTTATTTACTGTTTTCTCTAAAATTGACTTTAACTCCCTATTAGATACTTCTACTTGGCCATTGGCTTGAGGGTGGTATGGGGTTGTGATTTTGTGCTTAACACCAAATTTCTTAAGTAAGGTCTTAAATTGATGGTTGACAAAGTGTTTGCCTCCATCACTTATAATAGCTCTAGGTGCTCTGAATCTAGTGAAAATATTCTTTGTAATGAATTCCAGCACAATTTTTGCATCACATGTCCTAGTAGCTATTGCCTCTACCCATTTACTCACATAATCCACATCTACCAAAATATACTCAAACCCAAATGAATTCGGAAAAGGTCCCATAAAATCAATGCCCCGAACATCAAAGATTTCCACTTCTAGTACATTATTCATAGGCATCTCCTCTCTCTTGGATATATTTCCTACTCGTTGGCATCTATTGATGGAATATGACATGGTATGAATGTGATGATAGCACAGCGGAAAATTTTTTTTTTTATTATACATACCATTGAATTCCAAAGCAAGAAACGAAACATGCAATTTTAGGGTTGTAGAACTTACAACTTTTGATGCCTTTTATTTATTGAGTTTGGTGATGGCCAGCAACTACGATGACTCTATCCGCCTTAGATCTCGATCACCAATGCCAAGGAACAGCCTTTTACGCCACTCCCTCTATTCTCACACACACAATTGCGTCGACGGCTTAAAATCGAGATTGCTAGCTCTCTTTAAAAGTATTGTGTAATGGCTATGGTTTGAAGCTACAAAATTTGATTTTGTACTTCTCTTAGGTTGCTATAACTACCCAAGATCACAAGAGAATAAGGAACTATCCTTTCTCCTTGTGAAAATTGGATAAAAGAAATTCTTTGTGAGAGAGAGAGAGTTCACGCAAAACATAGAGAAAATACACTAGGGTTTCACGTTTTTCCCACAAAATATATATATCTCTTTTTCCTTTAAGTGATAGATCTCAAATATACTACTTAAGATAATTAATATTAGCTAAAGATAATTCATATTTGCCTTTATCACTTAATTAAAATATGTAATATTTATTGATAAAAACTCTTTTAATTTATTTAAGATAAAAACAAAAGACATTTGATCAAATAATATCACTTAATTTAGGATAAAAGATAAGTCATTTAAATCTAATAAACCACTTAAATAAAACTATACATGTGCCGAAATTCCTTGTTATTTCTCTAAGAATTTTGGCCACATCAAATTTCATTTAGATGATTTAATTAGATAAATATGTCTTTAGGCTTTAATACTCAATTAATTAAATTAATACATGACATTTAATTAATTGAAATTAAACCTTGTGGGCTGAATTTCTCTCTCTCATGGGCCAAGGTCCAATAGCAATCTAATAACCCATTACACATATTAATTTGACTTTAATTAAAAGCCCAAATTAATGTCCAATACTTAATTTAAATATTTTAAGCCCAATGCTTTGTGTGCGATCCGATAGGTCAATTTAATGTTGGCAATGAATTAATAAATTAATTCAAAGGCTATATATATTCTCTAGCAAGATATTATAGCAATCCAAATTAAATGAAAATGCATATGGCATTTAGTGACCTAATGTAATTTTGCATAGTCCCTTACCCATAAATATCAGAATTAATATAAGGTATGGAACTAGTCATCCTTATATATATTAATTCCTTTCTTGATATTCCAGTGACACTGAACTCTCAGATAAATAATGATTACTCATTATTTCATCTCGGTATGGCCATACACTTCTCAGTTCACTGATCAAGTGGCCGATGATATTTTCTTTCTTATTGAGAGGGGTAATCCCTTCACTTCTCTCATGCTATCTAACATGAATCAATGCATACCCAATCATACTCGTACTTGTCACTCTGTTATGAGGACGTTAGGTGTTTGTCAAAGTACACAGTAATTCATAAAGAGTTTCATAGATATTTCAAGTCTAAAAACTCCAATACAAAACTAGCATATGAGAAACACTTATGATTTGTGCCATGTAGTGTTCTTATGAGCGAATCGTATCTAGATACCATGTACTTTAACATGTATCTATGATCTCTGATTGACACTCTTGTCCTAATGATCCGTAAGACAGAACTCATAATATTAGAGAGAGCATACTAGTCTTAATTCATTATTATTCCCATAACAATGACTGACTAGGGATGTTTAGAATGAAGTCTCATTTGTTTCAAGGTCTTACAACCATGTGCCTCACACATGATAACTTAAACCGAAACGATATTCTTGGATAGTTTTATCAATTGATACGCACATGAATACAAAAGATAAAACAAATGCCTCATTTTATTAATTTCAAGTGTTTTGTTACAATGCATTGGGGCTAGGGCTTACACTAACAATCTACCACTAGCACTAGTCCCAATTGGGCATAGCCCTAAGACCGAATGCTCTCAAATGAGCTTCGTGCAGATTTGGATGTAACTGTTTCGTCAAAGGATTTGCTACATTGTTTTCACTTGCTATCTTGCTAACCTTGACGTCCCCACGATCAATGATTTCTCTGATCAAGTGATACCTCCTGAGTATGTGTTTGGATTTCTGGTGTGACCGGGGCTCCTTTGCCTGTGCGATGGCCCCGTTGTTGTCACAAAAAAATTCTAATGGATCTAGGATGCTTGGGACCACTCCTAATCCAGTAATGAAATTTTTAATCCAAACAGCCTTTTTTGCAGCCTCACTTGCTGCAATATACTCAGATTCTGTAGTTGAGTCGGCAACGGTCTCTTGCTTTGAGCTTCTCCAGCTGATAGCAGCACCGTTTAAAACAAAAACAAACCCAGATTGCGATCTAGAATCCTGAGTGCTGGTCTAAAAAGCAACATCAGCATAACCTTGTATGACGAGCTCTTCTTGACCACCATACACCAAGAAGTGATCCTTAGTCCTTCGCAGGTACTTCAGAATCCCTTTTACAGCAGACCAGTGCTTCTCACCAGGGTCTTGCTGAAACCTACTGGTTATACTCAGTGCATGAGCAACATCCAACCTAGTACATAACATAGCGTACATGATAGATCCAATAGCAGATGCATATGGGATTCTACTCATGTTGTCCCTTTCCTCTTTGGTTTTAAGGCACTGTTCTTTAGTCAAATGAACTCCCAAAGCCAAAGGTATGTACCCTTTCTTTGAGTCTCCCATACTAAAACGCTTTAGTACTTTGTCTATGTACTTTTCTTGACTTAGTCCTAAAAACCGATTCGATCTATCTCTATAGATTCGAATACCAAGTATTGTCTCGGCTTCACCTGAGTCTTTCATTGAGAAACATTTTCCCAACCATTGCTTAACCTTTTGCAATGTTGGAATGTCATTCCCAATGAGAAGGATGTCGTCCACATATAGGACCAAAAATACTACTATGCTCCCACTAACCTTCTTGTACACACAAGGCTCATCTTCGTTCTTGATGAAGTCAAATTCTTTGACTGCCTCATCAAAACGAAGATTCTAACTTCGGGATGCTTGCTTTAATCCATAAATGAATTTTTGAAGCTTGCAAACCTTTTTAGGATGCTTGAGATTGACAAAACCTTCAGGCTGTGTCATATACACATCCTCAAGTAAATTTCCATTGAGGAAAGCAGTTTTGACATCCATTTGCCATATCTCATAATCATGATATGCAGCTATGGAAAGCAAGATCCTAATGGACTTGAGCATGACTACAGGCGAAAAGGTCTCATCATAGTCTACACCATGAGTTTATCGAAAACCTTTTGCTACTAGTCTACCTTTGTAGGTCTTATTAGCTTTCAGTTTTAATAACCACTTGCATTCAATTACCTTAGCACCTTCTGGTGGATCAACCAAGGTCCAAACCTGGTTATCGTACATTGATTGCATCTCAGATTTCATGGCTTCAAGCCAATTTTTCGAGTCTGGGCTCTCAATAGCTTCTCGGTAGGTAGTAGGATCCACACGATCTACTAACTCAATAGTGTCACTGTCAGTGATTAGAAATCCATATCTCTCAATCTCCTGACGTAACCTACCGGACCTTCTAGGTTCTTGTGTAATGGGTTCTTGTTCCACAATTGGTTGTGAACTCGATCCCATTTCTAACTCATCCTTTATAGGAGTTTGTGACGCTTGAATTTCTCCAAGTTTTACTTTACTCCCATTGTCTTTCTTTAGAAGGAACTCCTTTTCCAAGAAAACAGCCTTGTGAGCAACAAATACTTTGTTCTCGGCTTGTGAGTAAAAGTAGTATCCCTTTGTTTCTTTAGGATAACCCACAAACAAGCAGACACTGAATTTGGACTCTAGTTTGTCAGATGTTAATTTCTTAACATGTGCTTCACAGCCCCAAATCCTGAGAAAAGACATATTGGGTTCTTTCCCAGTCCATACCTCGTATGGTGTCTTCTCAACTGCTTTAGTTGGAGTACGGTTCAATAAAAACGCAGCAGTTTCTAATGCATAACCCCAAAAAGAGATAGGAAGATTAGCTTGACTCATCATAGATCGAACCATGTCCAATAGAGTTTGATTTCTCCTTTCGGACACACCATTCCATTGAAGTGTTCCAGGAGGAGTGAGCTGTGAAATAATACCACACTCCTTTAGATGACTGTCAAACTCTTGGCTTAAGTATTCGCCACCTCGATCTGATCGAATGGCTTTTATACTTTTGCCAAGTTGGTTTTCTACTTCGTTCTTAAACTCTTTGAATTTCTCAAAATTTTTAAACTTATACTTCATTAGATAGACATAGCCATATCTACTGAAGTCATCTGTGAATGTCACGAAGTAGCTAAAACCACCTCTAGCATGTGTACTTAAAGGTCCACATACATCGGTATGTATTAGTTCCAATAAGCCATTAGTCCTCTCACCTTTTATATTAAAAGGACTCTTTGTCATTTTTCCATGCAAACATGGCTCGCATGTATCATAAGACTCTAAGTCGAATGACCTAAGCACTCCAGTTTTGTGGAGTCTTGAAATGCGTTTTTCGTTTGCATGTCCTAAATGACAATGCCAGAAGTAAGTAGGGTTCAATTCGTTTGATTTAACCCTTTTTGTATAAATGTTGTATATGGACTCTCTGTTTTGTAAATCAAGGATATAAAGGCCATTTTGCAACATGGCATTGCCATAAGAAATGCCTTGGCGACGAATATGAGCATTGCCATTTTTAATAACAAAATCAAATTCATCATTATCCAAACATGAAACTGAAATAATGTTTCTACTCATAGCAGGCATATAATAACAATTATTCAAAACAATACAAAGTCCGGAAGGTAAAGTGAGGTGATATTCGCCTATCTCCATGGCAGCAACTCGTGCTCCATTCCCCACACGGAGGTCCACTTCATTCTTCTCAAGTAACCGCCTATTTCTTAGCCCCTGCACATTTGAACAAATGTGAGAACCACAACCGGTATCCAATACCCAAGTAGTAGAAATAGAAAGGTTAATTTCAACAACAAAAATACCAGAACTGGACGCCTTGGCTCCATTCTTCTTTTATTCTTCCTTGAAGAGAGCGCAATTCTTCCTCCAATGCCCTATCTTGTTGCAATGGAAGCAAATGCTCTCACTCTCTTTGAGTTTTGGATCCTTGGGCTTGGATTGGGCCAGAGGTGCAATCCCAACTGACTTGGGTTTTCCCTTTCCCTTTCCCTTTCCCTTAGCGGGTCCCTTCTTAATTCCCTTTTGAACCATTAGTACGGGATTGGTCTTTCGAATGTTCTCTTCAGCATTCTTAAGCATCCCATGAAGCTCAGTGACTGACTTGTTCATTGCATGCATGTTATAATTCATCACAAATGGATCATAAGCAGCAGGCAATGATCCTAAGATCAAGTCAGTGGCCAATTCCTTTGTCACTAGTACCTCAAGCTTCTCAAGAGTATCAAGATACCCTTTCATCTTGAGTACATGGGTACTAACAGGAGTACCCTCAGGCATCTTACAAGAAATCAAAGCCTTTGTTGTCACGAACCTTTCGTGACGTGCTTGCTCTTGGAACATCTCCTTGAGGTGCACCATGATCGCATAGGCCTCTTGGTCCATAAATTGCTTTTGCAAGTCAGGCACCATAGTGGCCAACATCAGACAGGTCACATCATTGGAGTCGCTCTTCTTGGTCTCAAAAAGAGGCGTTCCTTCCTGGTTCTTCAAGCAAGGGTGCATCCAAAACATATGACTTCTTCTCTTGCTTAAGAACTATTCTTAAGTTTCGAGACCAGTCTATAAAATTGGTGCCATTCAATTTGTCCTTCTCAAGGACCGATCGCAATGAGAAATTGTTGTTTGAAGATGCCATTTTCAATCTACAATAAAATTTAGCAAGATTAAATGAGGTCTTATTTATGATCCCACAAACCGAATTAATATCCCTTTAAATAATTCGGGTTAGTGATTTGATGTGGGCCAAGATCCACTTTTCACAACAACTTATTAGTCAAGCTGAGCCTGTACACCTAATAAGTTAAGTTACTTAGGTAGGAAAACTCCAATCATGTCTCGTACATGACTCTTGGATCAAATGGGCTAACATCTTAAGATGTTATAGCACAACCCATTTATTAGTTGCCTAGGTCCGGGCATCCCTTTCCATGTTAAGTCCAACCTACATTCATAACCCATGCCTCACAAAGATAATCGGGCGCATCTAGGACTCCCAGTCTACATGACCGATGATCGATGCCTTGACATGTTTTGAATTAGGAAGGCAACTTTGTGACTTACTATTTTTAGGGATTCATTTTATTACGGCTTACATGGCATATGCTTTGTCATCCATACATAGCATGCATATATATATATAATTGCATAAAGTAAAGCGTGACAAACATGGGCCCAAAAACCTACAACTAATATTCTATACTATTACATAAGAATCTTCGAGTTGGGCTTCTCCACTCCAGTGGGCTTCGTTTTGATTTACAAAGTCTTCAAGTATATTATATTCTAAGAAATAAATGAAAATTTTACAATAAAACATAATGGCTTGCAGGCCATATTTAATTACAAAACCCAGGGCCTATGAATGCACCATGCATATCCATTCATCACACCAAACTAGCAAATAAATATACATAACATTCATGGATAAAACAAAGTCCAATTTTATTTAATTTAGCCAAGCCCATTAATGGAAATTGTGTACTTGAACCTTTAAGAGATGACCCCGTGATGGGCCTGGGCCAAAGCCCATTGGACTAAATCCTCTTATTGAATAAGTTCTCTTAAAAGCCCAAAATACAAACTAGTTAGATTTGTGCCATAAATCAACTCTAGTATAATTTCCAATTTTGCCATTTTTAATTTTATGTCATACAGCCCATAAACATTAAAAATACATATAATATGTGCTAACATGAATTAAAACACAAAATCATGAAGAACATATATATATGGTACACGGCATACAAATAAAACAAACAAACAACAAAACTAGTTGTTTAATGCTTATGTGATGCCACAAAAATGCATAAATATTTAAAACAATTTTATGAGTCATTTAATAAATTAAATAAGCTCATAAATATTGATTTAATATTCTGTACCATTTTAATCTAAATGTGTTTTTACCATTTTAATCAAAACAAAACAAACAATGTTGATTAAACATGTAACAAACACAAACTAGACATAGTTTTAAGTGATTTTAAAATTAATCAATTAAATTGTCATGGACCAGAATTAAAAGCAAATTTAAAACATGTCCAGACCTGATATTTAATCTTTAAAAATCACTTACAAACATACCAAAATAAATTTTACATTTAATTTTGAAAACTAGTTGTTAAACTAGCAATTTACATGCCAACTAGCACCTAGTTTCATAATTAACATGTACCATCAGGTATAAGTAATTAAATCCGACCATTACCAGCCCTATTAACATCTTAGGACAGTATATTAACATTTCATATTAATTATAATACCTATCTAATCAATTAAAATCGTTTTTACACCAAAACAATGCAAAAAACTCAAAACAGAAAATTTCAGATTTGCATGTTTTCATAATGATGATTTTTAATTAATTTTTTCATGCATCTAAAGCACTAAAATAAGCATGTTTAGGCTCTGATACCACTGATGGAATATGACATGGTATGAATGTGGTGATAGCACAGCGGAAAAACAAAAATTTTTTATCATACATACCATACAATTCCAAAGCAAGAAATGAAACATGCAATTTTAGGGTTGTAGAACTTACAAATTTTGATGCCTTTTATTTATTGAGTTTGGTGATGGCCAGCAACTAAGATGACTCTATCCGCCTTAGATCTTGATCACCAATGCCAAGGAACAGCCTTTTACGCCACTCCCTCTATTCTCACACACACAATTGCATCGATGGCTTAAAATCGAGATTGCTAGCTCTCTTTTAAAGTATTGTGTAATGGATATGGTTTGAAGCTACAAAATTTGATTTTGTACTTCTCTTAGGTTGCTATTACTACCGAATATCACAAGAGAATAAGGAACTATCCTTTCTCCTTGTGAAAATTGGCTAAAAGAAATTCTTTGTGAGAGAGAGAGAGTTCACGCAAAACATAGAGAAAATACACTAGCGTTTCACGTTTTTCCCACAAAATATATATATCTCTTTTTCCTTTAAGTGATAGATCTCAAATATACTACCTTAAGATAATTAATATTAGCTAAAGATAATTAATATTTTCCTTTATCACTTAATTAAAATAAGTAATATTTATTGATAAAAACTCTTTTAATTTATCCAAGATAAAAACAAAAAACATTTGATAAAATAATATCACTTAATTTAGGATAAAAGATAAGTCATTTAAATCTAATAAACCACTTAAATAAAACTATACATGTGCCGAAATTCCTTGTTACTTCCCTAGGAATTTCGGCCACATCAAATTTCATTTAGATGATTTAATTAGATAAATATGTCTTTAGGCTTTAATACTCAATTAATTAAATTAATACATGACATTTAATTAATTGAAATTAAACCTTGTGGGCTGAATTTCTCTCTCTCATGAGCAAAGGTCCAATAGCAATCTAATAACCCATTACACATATTAATTTGACTTTAATTAAAAGCCCAAATTAATGTCCAATACTTAATTTAAATATTTTAAGCCCAATGCTTTGTGTGCGATCCTATAGGTCCATTTAATGTTGGCAATGAATTAATAAATTAATTCAAAGGCTATATATATATTCTCTAGTAAGATATTATAGCAATCTAAATTAAATGAAAATGCATATGGCATTTAGTGACCTAATGCAATTTTGCATAGTCCCTTACCCATAAATATCAGAATTAATATAAGGCATGGAACTAGTCATCCTTATATATATTAATTCCTTTCTTGATATTCCAGTGACACTGAACTCTCAGATAAATAATGATTACTCATTATTTCATCTCGGTATGGCCATACACTTCTCAGTTCACTGATCAAGTGGCCGATGATATTTTCTCTCTTATTGAGAGGGGTAATCCCTTCACTTCTCTCATGCTCTCTAACATGAATCAATGCATACCCAATCATACTCTTACTTGTCACTCTGTTACGAGCACGTTAGGTGTATGTCAAAGTACACAGTAATTCATAAAGAGTTTCATAGAGATTTCAGGTCTAAGAACTCCAATACAAAACTTGCATATGAGAAACACTTATAACTTGTACCATGTAGTGTTCTCATGAGCGGATCGTATCCAGATACCATGTACTTTAACATGTATCTATGATCTCTGATTGACACTCTTGTCCTAATGATCCGTAAGACAGAACTCATAATATCAGAGAGAGCATACTAGTCTTAATTCATTGTTATTCCCATAACAATGACTGACTAGGGATGTTTAGAATGAAGTCTCATTTGTTTCAAGGTCTTACAACCATGTGCCTCACACATGATAACTTAAACCAAAACGACATTCTTGGATAGTTTTATCAATTGATACGAACAAGAATACAAAAGATAAAACAAATGCCTTATTTTATTAATTTCAAGTGTTTTGTTACGATGCATTGGGGCTAGGGCTTACACTAACATCTATCACAAGTAGATATAAAAGATCTTACATCCTCAAATAAAGTAGACCAGAAAAAACCTGATTGAAGTATCTTTTGAACTGTCCTATTTTGTCCGTGATGACCTCCAACTTCTCCCCCATGACATTGGTTCATGATAGCTTCTTGCTCTAATTCAGGTACACATCTTCTTAGTATTTGATCCGGACATATTTTGATAAGGTATGGATCGTCCCAAAGGTAGTGCTTGGTATCCGCTATGAGTTTTTTCTTTTGTTGCCAAGTGAATTCCTTAGGAAGATAGCCACCTGCAAGAAAATTAGCTATATTAGCGTACCATGGAACTGAATTTGCATAAGTATAACAAGCACAAATATGTTCATCAGGAAATAAGTCATAAATTTCTCCCTTTTCAATACTAGCATGATCCAATCTAGATAGATGGTCAGCCACAAAATTTTCTGCGCCTTTTTTATCTTTAATTTCAACATCAAATTCTTGAAGTAGTAACACCCATCGGATAAGTCTTGGTTTAGAATCCTTCTTTGCAAAAAGATGTCTCAATGCGGCATGGTCCGACCACACCGTAATTTTGGATCCTAAGAGATAAGATCTGAATTTCTCAAAGGAAAAGACTATTGCCAAGAGTTCCTTCTCCGTAGTGGTGTAATTTACTTGTGCTCCGGTGAGTGTATGGGTTGCATAATAGATGGTGTAGAAAATCTTCTCCTTCCACTATCCTAAGACTGCTCAAACTGCATAATCACTTGCATCACACATAATTTCAAATGGTAAGCTCCAATCGAGTGATGCAATGACCGGTGCACTAACTAATTTTTGCTTCAATAAGTTAAAAGCCTGCAAACACTCAGCATTAAAATCAAATGCAACATCTTTAAGCAATAAATTAGAAAGTGTTTTGGCAATTTTAGAGAAATCCTTAATAAACCGACGATAAAACCCAGCATGACCAAGGAAACTCCTAATGCCTTTTATACTAGTTGGTGGAGGCAATTTCTCTATCACATCAACTTTTGCTTTGTCAACCTCAATACCTTTTTCAGAAATTTTATGCCCTAAAACAATGCCTTCTCTAACCATGAAATGATATTTTTCCCAATTTAGCACCAAATTTGTTTCTTGACACCTTTTCAAAACCAATGCTAGATCATGCAAACAAGATTCAAAATCATGACCATAAATAGTGAAATCATCCATGAAAACTTCCGTAAATTTTTCAATAAAGTCATGAAATATGGCCATCATGCATGGTTGAAATGTGGCAGGTGCATTACAAAGACCAAAAGGCATTCTCCTATATGCAAATGTTCCATATGGACATGTGAATGTGGTCTTTTCTTGGTCTTCCGGGGCTATAGGTATTTGCATATACCCCGAATATCCATCTAAGAAACAATAAAATTTATTTCTTGCTAATCTTTCTAACATTTGGTCAATAAAAGGCAATGGAAAGTGGTCTTTTCTAGTGGCATTGTTTAACCTTCTATAGTCAATACATACCCTCCATCCCGTTACCGTGCGTGTAGGAATTAATTCATTATTTTCATTTATCACTACAGTCATTCCCCCCTTTTTAGGTACACATTGAACAGGACTTATCCAATTACTATCGGAGATAGGATAGATAATACCTCCATCATGTAGTTTCAATACCTCCTTTTTCACTACCTCTTGCATAGTTGGGTTGAGCCTTCGTTGAGGTTGCACCACCGATTTAAAGTTGTCCTCCATAGGTATGTGATGTGTACAATAGCTTGGGCTAATCTCTTTTAAGTTGGATGTTGCCCAACCAATTGCTCCTTTATGCTTTTTGAGTACTCCAATGAGCATTTCTTCTTCCAAATCTGTCAACAAAGATGAAATAATTACCGGATTAGCATTATCACTTAAAAATACATATTTCAAATGAGATGGAAGTGTTTTAAGTTCAGAATCTCCCTTAAGAGGGGATGGTTCATCCTCCCTTTCATTATCTTCACTATGCTCTTGTTCCAGAATTTGTATCAACTTTTTCTCCTTTGTATCCAACTCTTCCATTTTCTTTGGATGCATTAAGCAACTTTGAAGCTCATCTTTGAGAATGATTTCCTCTTGCTTTGTGTTGGCATATTCTTGAACCTCATCAACAAAGTAAATGGATTCTTCAAAATCATACGAGGGGTGTTTTAAAATTTTATTAACATTAAAAACCATTTCCTCCTCGTTAAATCTTAAAGTAACCGTTTGTCCATGAACATCTATTAAAGCTCTTGCTGTGTTCAAGAATGGCCTCCCCATAATTAATGGCACTTTTCTATCTTCTTCCATGTCCATCACCATAAAATCAATTGGAAATATGAAATTTTCTACTTTTACCAATAGGTCCTCGATGATTCCTTTTGGCCTCTTCACCGATCTATCCGCCAATTGAAGTTTCATTCGGGTTTCCTTTAAATCACCTAGATTTAATTTCCTGCAAATTGAATAAGGCATCAAATTAATACTTGCACCCAAATCACATAAAGCATTTCCAACAAAATTTCCTCCTAATTCACAAGGTAATGTAAAACTACATGGATCTTCTAATTTTTCAGGAATTTTATTGGTTAAGATAGCACTACAATTACCAAAAAATTGAACCGTTCCTACGCCTTCTAGCTTTTTCTTATTAGAGCACAAATCTTTCATAAATTTAGCATATTTAGGCATGTTTAATAAAGCTTAAGAAAATGGTAAGTTTATATGTAGCTTCTTAAACATGTCCAAAAATCTATTCAATTGTTCATTTTGTTTCTCTTTTCTAGCTAGAACCGGAAATGGCAATTGAGATTCATCAAGAATGGTGGAAACAAGTTTTTCTTTACCTTTACCCTTCTCAATCGTAGGAGGCATTTTTTCATTATATTCAGAATTAGAAACACTTACCTCCGTTGTCGGTTCCACCTTTTTAGAAGAATTCTTACCAAGTTCAGTCTTCTCTAACTCTTTCCCACTCCTTAAAGTGATTTCTTTGGCTTCTTCCTTTGGGTTCGAGTCTACATTAGATGGAAATGTCCCTTGAGCACGGTTTGATAAAGAACTAGCAAGTTGCCCCATTTGGTTTTCTAGGTTCCTAATGGATGCCTCTTGGTTTCTCATCCAAATATCATGCGATTTTCATCTAGCATCTTGACTAGCTAAAATTGAGTTTTGGGAAGCCATGAAATTTGCAATTATTTCTTCAACATTAGATTTCTTTTCTTGAGTAGGGGGAGGTTGAGTTTTTTGAAAACTGGGTGGTTGGTGGTAAGCTTGTGATGGGTATTGATTTGGGTAATGATGTGGAGCTTGGTTTTGGTATGGAAGTTGATTATTGGAAGTTTGATTGTGGTTGAATTGGGGTTTAGGGTTGGGGTTAGAAGAAGAACCCTGATTACCTTCCCTCCATGAAAAATTTGGATGGCTTCTCCATCCCGCATTGTAAGTATTGCTATACGAATTTAAGGCATTGACTTCTTCTACCATACTTTCAGCATTTTTCATTCCCATAGGTCCTGGATTTCCTTCATAAGAATCAACTTCATTAGATAGCATAGAGACATTTTTAGCTTTAAGCTCATTTATTTCTTTTGAATATCTCTTTTCCATTAATTCTAATTGAGCTTTCAACATAGCTACTTCATTAATATTATGAACTCCCTGTTTCTTTTGAGTTGCTCTAGAGCTTGCCCATTGAGCATCATTGGTGGCCATCTCATCAAGGAGTAAAAATGCATCTTCGGGAATTTGATTCATGAAACTTCCATTTGAAACTGCATCTAACAAAGATCTTGTTGATGGATGAGCACCTGCATAGAAAATATGCATTAATTGAAAAATAGGAACTTCATGATGAGGACAACTTTTTAATAGTCTCCTAAATCTTTCCCAAGCTTCATGGAATGGCTCCTCATAAAATTGCTGGAAGTCACTAATTTGTTTCCTAATGAGGGCAGTCTTGGTAGGTGGGAAGAATTTGCACAGAAATTTCTCTTGCATTTGTTGCCAAGAATGGATGGATTGATTTGGTAGCATTTGTAGCCAATCCCTAGCTTTTCCTATTAGGGTGAATGGAAAGAGTTTCAACCTAATTGCATCAGTCGATACATTAGGAATTTGCACAGTGTCACTCACTTCTAAGAACATATCCAAATGTTGTGCAGGATCCTCTATATCCGAACCCGAAAATTAGTTTCTATCTACCATAGTGATGGTAGCGGGTTTAATCTCAAAGGGTTGGTGGTGAGGAATCTTAATAGTCTTATGTTATTCATTCCACCTAGGGATAGCATAATCCCTTATGGTTCTAGGTCTATACCAATTTTTGGGGAGCTTGGTGGGGTATGTGTTGCTCTTCGATCCTAGGTGGTGGATCATTCATAGGTTTTTCAACTTCTGGGTTATTCATATTGCCTCTCAACCTTCGAATCCTATGGAATGTCCTTTTAATTTCAGGGTCTAATGGTAAGATAGGGTTGTCTCTTACCATAAACCACTAGTCACCTAAAAAGAAAAATAAGAAATTAGATGGAGAAGAGAAGAAAACACACAAAAATCACTTTAAAATCAAAATAAATAAACAAACGCCAATGTATTCCCCGGCAACGGCACCAAAAACTTGACCGGTGTCTAGCAAGTGTATTAGATCGGCTAGTAATATAGGGAAATAAGATTATGACCCAAAATATCGAACCCAAGGGAAACTTGTGCTTGTATGTACTATTTCAATTTCAAAGCCAATTTTGTGTGTAATGAGAGAAGAGAAATCCCAAAGTTGTGATGATTTGAAAACAATAATTTAAAACTAAATTAAAACAATTAAAAAAAAACTAAAGTAAAGAAAAGATCTATTGAAAATAAGTAAATTGAATGAGTTAAAAATCAATGATAAAGACAACTTTCACTAAAGGACCATCGACCTTAACAAATATTGCTATGACTTAATTAAAAGAAAACATACAAGTGATTATGGAAAATTCAGTTTAGTAACCTAGATAACTTTATTCAAGATTATCATTCCAAACATTAAAACTCTCTTATTCAGAACAATTCAATACTTAGCATAAAGAACTGAATTAAGTCTCCTATATGTCTATTAAAGCCTTTCTCAAGAGATTTAACTTTCACCTATTCTTGGTTACACTTTTCTTAATCTTAACTTACTCAAATTAACACACAATTATAGCTTATTCAGATTATAAGCATGCATTAATCAAACTAAATTAACCTAAGAGCATGCAAGTTATTCATCAACTTAAACCAATTAATTAACCAATTATTAATCAAGTTAATAATCAACTTAAATTTGAGAAAAGACAAGACTTTTTTAAGAACCAAGAAATAATCAACTTGTATTAAAATTGAAGAACAAACTCAAGTCATAACAATACAAGTTAAGGATTCAAGTATCCTTTAGCAAAAGTTAAAGAAAATTACTCACAAACCATTCTTAAAACTAAAACAATGTTTTGATGAAAACACTAAAAACAAATAACGTAAAACAAACAAATAAAAAAAACAAAGCTTAATTCTAAGGATTGACAATAAGGATTGATTATCATTCTTCTGTGTTTTGGACTAATATTTATAGGCAGAAATTGTATTAGACTCCTTGTTAAACTCCATTCATAAAATAGGAATCAAATTCTGCTAAACAGAAAGCTCGAAAATCCTTTGCGATATGGGAAAGTTAGATCACGTGGCCACGCCTTCAACATGCTTTCAATACACGTGGGCACGGGTACTTTGGTTCTTCCTCCACACTTGGCCACGTGTGGTCCTTCACTGGGAATCCACGTGGTCTTCAAAAATTCCTTCAATTGCTTTCACATGGCCACGGTTCCTTCTTGCTTATTTCTTCTCTTCTCTACATATGGCCACGGATTCTCCTGTTTTCTTCTTCACGTGGCCACGTTTGGATTTCTTCAATACTTTCACGTGGTCACGTGTCAAGGCTTTGGACTGCACGCTCGTTTTCTTGCCTAACTTTCTCATATTTGTGCTTCTAGTCCTAAACTTTGTCCTTTTTGCACTTTAAGCCCTTTTATATCAATTTAAACCTGAAAATCAAACAAAACACAGAATTAACCTTAAAAACATAAATATTACCAAATTAACTCGAATTTAACCTAAATAAAACCAAAACAACTAAATAACACAACTAAAAACATATTAAAAACTATATACATTTCACACTTATCAGTATCTGCTGAGCATCATAAGGCATTTTATTTTAGGAGTCACCACCTAATAAAATATTGGAAAAGTAATTTTTAACCCTTGTGATACAATAACCAGAGATAGTTTAGACTTCACTCCTACTGATTCCTATGGTTAATATGATATAAAGGAGTTTTAATGATAAACATGTTTCATCTCTTTCTTATACAAATTGTTCTGTTAGCAAAATAGAGATGCACTGAAGCATGTTGGAAAGAGGTAAAGCATACATAGAAAGCTATAAAATCATGATGTAAAAAACATTAAAGAATAAAAGAACAAAGAAAGATAAAATCATACATAAATTAGGCAATTAATTGAATTTCATTTTTGTGAGGACGTTGGTCCTTGCATGCATAGTTACAAAAATACATTATTAAGATATATTTTGGATAAAAAAAATGGGATGATTGATCCCTCATGAATTGAAAGAAAAGAATCACGTTAGTCAATTTTAAGGTAGAAGATCATTTGTAGTTAAAAGGCAAAATTCTTAGGTTACACGTTATTTTAAGGATGTAAATCAGGACAATGGTCCCTTTATTGTAGAAAAATCCAACTCAAACTTGTATAAAATCATTTGCGAGTTTTTAGATTTATCGTTCGAATAAAAGCATTTATTTGAAATATAGATATGAAAAAAAATTTTATAAATATGACATACATAAAATGAGATATTTATTGAGTTGGGAATATTGATTCCTTCATACATATTTATAAAATTTCTTTATTGTGATTCTTGGTATAAAATAGGAAGTCGGTCCATTTTATGAGAAAAATCCATCTTAATTTGATAAAAATATTTTATGTTAATTTGTTTAATTAACGATGCAAAAACTCTATTTTTTAATAACTTATTACAGACAGATAAATAGAATGCATAAAATAATCTTACAGGCTCAAAAAAATAATAAAAGGAATAAAAATAAAAGATAATTCTAGTCTTATTCACTTCAGTCCATCCCACAACCTAACTCGATCAGGAAGAGAGTTACACACATTAAAGATATGATAGAAAAATAATAGGTAGTCAGCAATGATAAAAATGACAAGGGAAATAAAATAATAATGTTAATGATAATATTTTTAATAGAAATTATAAATATTATTATTAAAATAATAAAAATATTATTAATAACAATATTGAAAATTAACACCAAATAATTACATAATAATAATAATAATAATAATAATAATAATAATAATAATAATAATAATAATAATAAACTATTTAAATATATTAATTAAAATTAAATATTATATTTTTTTGGATTTTTAGGGTTTGAGAATACTACCTTTAGTTTCGGTTCCGTCACAGACCAAGGATTTGATGATTTTAGGTTTTTCCTAATTTTTGATTATTTTTTTGAATTTTTTTGGTTAAAATTTCCTATTTTTCAGTAAACAAAAAACGACGACGAAGAAGAAAAAGAAAAACAATAAGAAGAAGACGAAAGAAAGAAAGAAAGAAAGAAAGAAAGAAAGAAGAAAGAAAGAAAGAAAGAAAAGAAATGAAAAAGAAGAGCCAAAGAGAGAGAGCCCGCCCCAAGAGAGAAAAAGAGACAGTTTCTTTTAGCTAAAGGTTTTTTTATAGGGAAAAAATCCATTATTTTTGCCTATTTTCGAGTGCAAATTGCTCCTAGGAAATGAGTCAAAAATTAACTCACGGGCTTGACATGTGAGTCAATAAGTGACTGATGGGCTTGGCTCGTGAGTCAACAATATTGACCTTTCCCTTTCACTTTTGCTTTTTCCTCAGCTGACTATCCTCTAACTCGAAATATTTTTCCATTTTTAGGCCTGAAAATGACGATTTCATGACTAGGCATCTTCTAGAAATCTGTTCCCCTATGTCTTATCTTTCTAATCAATTTATATTTTAGGGTTTATAGATTTATATTTTGATGACTACAATATTGATGACTGCTCCTAGGAAATTTTCAAGGACATAAAGTATGGCTACAATATTGATGACTGCTCCTATGAAATTGATGACTGCTACAATATTGATGACTGCTCCTAGGAAATTTGGCTACAATATTGATGACTGCTCCTAGGAAATTTTCAAGGACATAAAGTATTTTGACTTTGAAAAATCACCAAGAACAATGGGTTAAGAATTAGGTCATTCTCTCTTCATGAACATTGCTCTAAAATGAGTCTTGGTTCTATTAAAATTGAATTCATCTCAATAGGAGATCTAAATATGGAGTTACACCTAAAATACAATAGATTGATCTAGCTGCAGGGATAGATTCAGATAACCTATGTTCGAGCCTATTTTTGAGAATCTTAAGGGTTGAACTAGGTTTAAATGTCTAATCAAAGTTGTAGATCTATGTCTTAAATTTAAAATTTCTTTAGAATCATCTAATTATGAGGTCTTTATCTAGGATGAGATAAAGTCAAAGTACCCCAAACTGCTTTAAGTTTTCAAATCCGATCTTCTCATTTTGAACTGTTAATAGAGGAAAGAGAGGGAAAAGACCCGAAAAAGGATTTTTAAATATTTAAAACACATAAGAAAGATTAAAATACATTTTGAAAACATAAAACCTAGGGAGAAAGCATAGCACCTCCGCTCCTTATCCATTTATAAGAAACCACTTCCTCATTAGGTAACTCTGGTCAGGAGCCACCTTAAGACCTTATGTCTATAGCTGCCCCTAATTTTGGAAAACTTGGTTCATTAATACCTAAGTGAGATAAAATTCAGAGTAAAGGATAGAAGATGCATACCTGAGGTGGCAAGCTTTCAATTGCATTAAACATGTACCACTTAAGCAGTGAGTCTCTAGTTGGTTAATTTACCATTAGCTTGTCGATGTTTGAAACCTCTGTTGAGTTGTTACCATAAGCTTATCAATGTTTGAACTTCGATTAGTGCTAGCTTATCGACATGCAAAATTAGGAAAGGGGATTGGTTGATGCCAACTTATCGGCATGTCAAACTATATTTGGAAATGAATGACACTAGCTTGTCAGTATGTCAAATCTTCATGAAACTATCTGATTAGCACCAGCTTATCGATATGTAAAATCAAAGCTGTTGCTTATATCTGATTAGTGTTAACTTATCAGCATGCAGAACCAAAAAAAAGTGATTGGTTGATTCCAATTTATCGGTAGATCAAACCATGTTTGGAGATGTTTGATGCCATCTTGTCGACATGTTAAATCTTCTTAGAATTGTCTGATTAGCACCAGCTTGTTTGCATGCAGAATCGAGGGAGTTGTTTTTATCTTATTAGAGTCAATTTGTTTACAGGCAGAACCAAAAAAAAAAGATGATTGGTTAATGCTAGCTTGTCAGCATATCAAATCATGTTTGGAAAGGATTGATGCTAGCTTGTCGGCATGTCAAATCTTATCGAGACTGTCTAATTAGCACCAGCTTATCAGCATGCAGAATCAAGATGAGTTATTTGTACCAGATTTGTACTAGCTTATCGATATGTAGAATCAGGATGACTAGTATTGATTGATGCATCTCAAGAAGAATTTTAGTACCTAAGTAGGTTTCTATTACTTGCATAACCTAAATGTGATGAAACTTTATTTTGGTTTGATCGCCTATTGCCTGGAGTTGTCTTACAACCAGCTTTGGCACTTGGATTCCCTTCTGATTTCCTTGCAAGAAATTACTCACATGAGAAAGAGCAAGAAATTATACAAGCATAGGGTGTGTGCAAAAATAATATGTGCACGTATAAATATGTATGTGAGTTATGTGTGAAGAATGACATACGTATGATATACATAAAAAGTGGTTTGCCAATAAGTATATAAAATTTAAAGTAATTGTGACTGATCAAATACTTTAAACTTGAATTTTATTCATCCTTGAATAAGTTGAATGGACCACGTTCTCAACTAGTTTAATCTCAACAAGAGAAATTAGGGGTCATTCTCAATTCGGGGACAGAAGAATAGTCATGTTAATACCAAGGCCTATCAAACCAACATATAAGCATAATGAATACCAAGCATTTTTCTGTGTATGTGTACTGAAGGCCAAATTATAATTTTTATCTTTGAAATACTCCCTGAAATCGGCAAAAGGATGATGCCACGATCATCTTGAATGCACCAAGGAATTGATAATCCTTAGACCTATAAAATAAAATTGTGTTAGAATCTTTGCAAGGAAAACTAAGCTAGGAAAACTCACTAAGACTTGCAGAAGGCCAGTGTTATAGCGGTCATCATATTGATGTGAGAAATCCTTAAGCATCTAGGCTTTGCAATGAAGGCTCATAAGAATTAATGAGGGAAGAATAGCAAGGTATGTTTCACTTTATCTATAAGGTTATATGCAGCGATATATGGAGAACATTGTTCATGAATAAAGACTTAGGTGTAAAGAAACATACATTAAATCATATATAAACATTTACAAAATGCATACAAAAGGGAAATGTGTGTGCAGACACATGCAAGAAATCATATATATCATAATAATCATGTTAAAAGAAATCACATAGAAATGCCTGAATGTATGTAGATATATATAAAATAACATACAGATGCAAGGATGCATGCATGAAATGACGAAGTGTGGTATACGAGATTACACGTATGCAATTTAGGAATGCAGGAGCACATGTAGAAGTGTAGGAATGCATGTAGACATGCAAGAATGTATACATAAAATGCATTAGCCTACACCATAGGTGATTGGAGGATTTTTTTTCTTGGATGCAATATGGAAGATGATCCTTATACATCTTCCTTAGTGCTCCTAGTCTTCTAGTAGGATTTCTCTGGTTACCTCCCTTAGTTTTTTTTTACCTTGCCCTCTTTCTGAGCTCTCTTATTATTTTTAGGGTAAAAATTTGTCACCACTACACTTCTAGCGATGGAAAATCCATTTCCTCATGAATTATGATACAGCCATCCCCTTTGGTACCGTGCAATGCTGAACTTGTAATCTTATACTTTTGCTCAAAAGTTATGCCCCTTGCTTGAAGGGTTTATAGTGACTGGAGATACACTTTGTACCCTTAGATTTTTGTCTTATGTCTTAAGTTGTATGTGAAACTTTATATGAAAAGTGATTTGAGCATCATAAACTTCTATTAGCAGTTGTTAGATTGATGTCTTAAGACTTCCCTTTCTTCTAAAGACCTAGCTAACATACTAAATGACCCTTTAATGACATACTTATTTTTTATAGTGGCATTATTCAACTGATCTATCTTTTCCAGTGGTTAACATTGATCCTAGGGAAGCTAACTAGTGGTTATCATCTGCTTAGCTTGACCACCAACATTCATAATAGGCTGTGTCTATGGCTAAGATTTTTGTTTACCACCATATGAGCAATTTATCTGCTTATTGCTATGCAGACTGTGCAAAGCCATACTCTAGATTGCAATTCAATACACAAAATAACTTAGCAAGCTAAAAGTTATAGTAAAAGTCTTTTACCCTTCTAAAGCTATCGGGTGCACTTTCCAAACATACATGCTTCCTGAATTAAAAATGTCTACCTCTGTGGTAAGCCAAGAGAGCCTTTTCATGTACAATGCTCCAGGCCATTTATATATGTTGTATGGATGCCATCATACTTGGAAACTATCAGCGATGTGCCTTCAGGCACTTTTACCATCCTTACCCTTTGTTCAAATAACTTACAGTCACTAGAAAGATGTTTTCTTAACCTTAAGACTTAACCTTACATCCTAAGTTATGGGTTAACTACCAAAGTAGAGGTTACTCGAACCTTATCCTCGCTAACATCCCTTTATCTCTTTGGATACTCGTAGTTCTGAGATAATGCGAAAAGCATTTCCACCTTATATGGTTCAAGTGGCATAATTTTATCTCTGCTAACCTACATTTGATTCCGTTTGTGACACTCATCAAGATTAAGATTTTGAGCACTAAGAAGTGGCTCTCCTTTATGGTAGGAACATAAGAAGAAGAATTTGACATATGATACATTACTTTTTCCACCTAAGAATTTAACCTTAATGCCAGCTCTAATGTATGTAGTAAATTTCTTTTTGTATGTTAATCGTATGTTTTTGCCTAGCTTATATATGTATTCTTATTTATATGCATCATATAGCAATAACAACAATTATCCAAGTCATGAAATGTAAAAACATATGTTCCATTCAACCTTAAGGAATAACACCTCGTGTGCATCCAAATCCTATTATCAATCAGCCTTCACGAGTTTTCTTAATTGAATATTTTCTCTCAACTCTTAATTTTTGCCTATGTTGCCATTTTAGTTTTTTACCCTAGTGGGATGCTCAATTTTATTAAGCCTACCTTTTTTCAATTTTTAACCCGCGGGGCTATATTTTCCTTTTTTATTGTTTTTTCTTATATTTTCCATAGAACCATCTTTATTCCATCATCATTACTTGACTTATTAATAGAACAATGGATGGAGATCCATGAAGGGCATTTTAGGAACAATGGTTAAATTAATAGAACATACATAATTAGATTTATATGAGTTGACAGAAATCCATACTCAGAATCTAATTGAGATAAGAGTGGTGAAAGGAGTAATTGCACGGTAACTGTTTCTATGGAAGGGTACAGTCAAATCACATGACTTTCCTGACATTTGGGTAGTCATGATGCCTAGCTAGAGGCCAATCATGACTTGTATAATGATGTATCAAAATATCAATAGAGATTGATAAAATGATTTAAAGGAGTTTAAATCATGTGAGTTTTGAATAGAACTCACGATTACATATTATACTGCCAATATGGACAGGAACCCAATAGGTCACACACATATAGAGAAAAGGGTAAAATGGTAAAATGAAAAGGATAATAATATTTGATATTATTATAAAGGTAGAGAGGAGAATATGATAATAATTAATTAAAGAGTTTAATTAATTATGATCAAATAAAATTGTCCGCGGAACTTTTGAGAAATGTTCTGTAAATTGGACCTAAATGAAATAATGTATTTCATGATTAATTATTATTGTCTTATAAGTGTTATAAGACTACTATAAGTGTTATAGGACTGATATAATAATTAATAGGACCATTGGAGAAATTATAAAGGGCCAAAGGAATGAAGAAGATGAAGGAAGCCCTCCAGAAGAGGGCTACACGCCAACTCCATACAGAAGGGCTTGGAGGGCTTTTTCTTGGACCAAATTAATTTATATATGTTACATAAGTGTTATGGAACTCACATATTTAATTTGGTTGGATTTGGAATCCATTTGGGTATTTAAATCCAATTAGATGCACAAAGGGCCTAGTTTGTGGATTTTGTGCATGGTCTTTTATGAAAAGATTTAACTATGTTCACTCCCAGTTGGAAGTAATCAGTTATGGAGTCAAAGTATACCACTTGCTACTTAAGATAACTTTGGTGATCTCAAGTCTAAGGATACTTGCACAACCGCTATGAAGAGATTCCTCACTGACATAGATTTAATATCCATATGAGGATTCTCTTTGCAGGTCTCCAATGAACTTGTTCCTCTAACAAGCATCCACATGTTAGCTTTGATTATCATCCATAATCACAATTATGAGAACCATTGCTTGAACCATTCAAGAAGCATAACATGTGCTAGTCTGTCCGAATTAACAATGTCCTATCTTGTTAATTCTATGACTAGGGATATTTAGATATTAACACATTTGCATGCGATAGACATCTCACATCATGAACACCTTCATGATTGCCTTTGCACTGTGTTTATAATATCTAGGACTTCATTTATTAATTTAAGATTTACAAACTCATGTATTCAAATACAGCATTAATAAATGAATGATGCCTTTTATTAAGAATATAAATTTCATACATATGAAAAACATCCATATTACATGGGCTCTAGGGCATACTCTCTAACAATCTCCCACTTGCACTAGAGCCAATCACTCATATGTCTCAGACCCATGCTATTTATATGGTGATCATGCTTTATCTGGGAAAGTGCTTTAGTGAGGGGATCCGCCACATTGTCATCTGTGGGAACCCTTTCTATTTTCACATCATTTTTAGCTACTATTTCCCTTATGAGATGGTAGCGTCTGAGAACATGCTTGGATCGCTGATGAGACCGTGGTTCCTTTGCTTGCGCAATGGCTCCATTGTTGTCACAATATAAAGCAATCGGATCAACAATGCTAGGCACCACTCCTAGTTCGGTTATGAACATTTTGATCCAGACTGCTTCTTTGGCTGCTTCTGAAGCAGCAATGTACTCAGCTTCCATCGTGGAATCAGTAGTTGTTTCTTGTTTGGAACTTTTCCAACTAACTGCTCCTCCTCCCATTATGAACACATAACCAGATTGTGATTTACAATCATCTTTGTCAGATTGGAAGCTGGCATCTGTATACCCATTTACTTCCAAACTGCCCTCTCCATATACCAAGAATATATCCTTAGTCCTTCTCAAGTACTTAAGAATATTCTTGACAGCTGCCCAATGTTCCTCTCCAAAATTAGATTGGAATCTGCTTGTAACACTCAAAGCAAATGCTACATCTGGACGTGTACATAACATAGCATACATGATAGAACCAATTGCAGATGCATATGATATTCTATTCATGCTCTCTCTATCCTCCAGTGTCTGTGGATACAAAGACTTAGAAAGGTGTTTCCCATGCACCATGGGTATAAACCCTTTCTTAGAGAGATCCATATTGAACCTCTTCAATACTTTATCTATATATGTACTCCGAGAAAGACCTAGCAACCTATTGGATCTATCTCTATAGATCCTTATTCCCAGAATATAGGATGCTTCTCCAAGGTCTTTCATGGAGAATTGCTTGGATAACCATATTTTAACAGATTGGAGAAGAGAAATGTCATTTCCCATGATTAATATGTCATCTACATATAGAACTAGGAAGACAATTGCACTCCCACTGACCCTTTTATACACACAAGGTTCATCTTCATTCTGTGAGAAACCAAACTCTTTGATTGTCTCATTGAATCGTATGTTCCAGCTCCTAGAGGCTTGCTTCAATCCATAAATGGATCTTTGAAGCTTGCATACCTTTTTGCCATTTCCATATGTGAATCCTTCTGGTTGTGTCATATACACATCCTCAGAAAGATTTCCATTAAGGAAAGTTGTCTTCACATCCATTTGCCAAATCTCATAATCATAATGAGCTGCAATGGCTAAAAGTATTCTTATAGACTTAAGCATCGCTACAGGAGAAAAATTTTCGTCATAGTCAATACCTTCTTTTTGACGATAACCTTTTGCTACTAAGCGAGCTTTATAGGTAACTATATTACCTTCCATGTCAGTCTTCTTTTTGAAGACCCATTTGCACCCTATGGGCTTTATCCCTTCAGGTGGTTGAGTTAAAGTCCATACTTTATTCTCATACATGGAGTCCATTTCGGACTGCATAGCCTTAAGCCATAAATCACGTTCTGAACTGTTCAAAACTTCTTGATAGCTTGTAGGCTCATTGTCCTCTACTACAGTTATGCCTCTATCCGAATCAATGTGAAATCCATATCTCACAAGGATAGAATGCATCCTAGTAGATCTTCTAGGATTTTGTGTATAATCAGGTTCAACTGTAATCTCATCATTATGAAATTCAGTTTCGGGTTCAATCGGTTGATCTACTTCTATTTGTGGGTCCTGAACTTCACCAAGTTCAATTTTACTCCCACTGTCTTCTCGTAGGAGAAACTCTTTTTCCAAGAAGACAGCATGCCTTGAAACAAACACCTTTTGTTCTAAGGGATGATAGAAATAATATCCAAACGTTTCTTTTGGATATCCCACAAATAAACATTTATCAGACTTAACATCCAGTTTGTCTGACATTGTCCTCTTCACATAAGCAGGACAGCCCCATACTTTCATATGAGAAAGCGTGGGTTTCTTGTTATTCCACATCTCATATGGAGTAACATCAACCGATTTACTAGGAACTCTATTTAACACATAAACAGCAGTTTCTAGTGCATATCCCCAAAAGGACTTAGGCAAGTTCGCTCGGCTCATCATTGATCGAACCATATCTAATAGTGTTTGATTTCTCCTTTCAGATACACCATTGTATTGTGGTGTATATGGAGGAGTCCATTGAGATAAAATCCCATTATCTCTAAGATAATCCTGAAACTCTTGACTTAAGTATTCTCCACCTCGATCTGATCTATGTGTTTTAATACTTTTGCCAAGTTGTTTCTCTACTTCATTTCTGAATTCTTTGAACTTTTCAAATGCTTCAGACTTATATTTCATTAGATAGATGTATCCAAACCTGGAATAATCATCTATGAAAGTAATGAAGTAGGAGTAACCTCCTCTGGCGTGTGTAGTCATTGGACCACATACATCTGAATGTATTAAGTCCAAAACCATTTTAACTCGTTCTCCTTTACCAATAAAGGGAGCTTTTGTTATTTTTCCTAATAAACAAGATTCGCATGTATCAAATGATCCCAAATCACCTGACTTGTGTAACTTGGTCATGCGTTTTTCATTTATATGGCCTAAACGACAATGCCATAAGTATGAGGTATTCAGATTATCATGTTTCATTCTCTTGGTATTCACATTATGTACTTCTTTAATTAAATCAAGAACAAATATACCATTCTCAATGATAGCTTTTGCATAAAACATATTGTTCTTAAAAATGTAACAACATTTGTCCTTCAAAGAAATATCATAATCGTTCATCAAACGACTGAAAGAAATAATACTTTTGGATAAGGCTGGAACATAATAACAATTATTTAATTCCAGTACTAATCCACTAGGAAGAGGCAAATAGTAAGTCCCCACAACTGTTGTAGAGATGTTTTGTCCGGTAGCTGACTGCAAACATATCTCTGCCTTTCCAACTCTTCTAAAGCTTCTAAGCCCCTGTAGATCATTACATAAATGAGATCCACATCCGGTATCTAATACCCAAGATTGTTTTGAAGCAATAGAATAAGTATTAATTTCAATCATATAATATATGTTATATAAATAATAATGCATGTAAGTGATGCATACATTAAATATGATGCATAAGCATATTAGGCAATCACATGATGTATTAGATGAATAAGCATACGATGTATACATGTGATAATTTGTGGTACATGAGATACATATGACATATGGACATGCTAGGTGCACATATGGGGAATGTCATATGTGTGATTCATAACATATGAATATGTTACATACATGATACATGGTGAACGTGTTGTAGATTGATGCATGAAAATGATGCACACAAATGGCAGGTATATAGTGACTTCATATGCTTACATGAAACTCAATGATGTGCAATATACAAGTGATGTATAAACATAACATGCATATGATACATGAAAGGATGCCCTACAAATTAAGACTGCAAAATAATGCAAAATGTACATTTTGTAGCACACAAAAGAAACTGTACACATATCATAATAAAAAACTTACACATAAAGTGCTGGTCTTTCATATTATCATATTATTATTTTGTTTGCAAACACAATAAGATTCATTTACTTACAAATTTTATGTAACATAAAATTATGCATGAAAGATTTATATATTTTAATTTTTATTACATGAAATGGTTTTTGTAAGAAAAAGTTATACATACAAGATGAGATGCACATACATCAAGAATTTATGCACATAAAACATACACATTTTATCAATTTTTAATATTAATTTACAATTTATTAGGAATACATGCATATATCTACAGTATAAGCAAACGGATGCAAAATTAAGGAAATACATGCTTCCACCCTTATTGCTCCCACACAAGAGGTCATACGGTCTCTTTTCTAAGTGGGATTAACTCATAGGTTAATAGGGAACCCGATGAATGTGGCTGATACACAGTAAAAAATTGGCAGCATAACCTCTTTTTATTTCAAATGCATATGAATGGATTTTGGCAATTGTGTATTTGAATAACCAAAATAAATTGAAATGCACCCGCCGAAGCATGAAAGCTTTTGATTAGTAAGTGTCTAAGTTCATCGGGATTTGTTTAATAATTAAAAGCCTATATCATAAGTAATTTGTTATGGTGCATACCCTCTAGCGGAAGTGTCTATACCATAACATGGGCTTCAGTTCGATGATAAAGCTTTAAAGTTACCCAAGTATGGTCCCGGCTAATAGGTCTAGCTAATTGATAACATAATGAGCTATTGGATCACCATTTGATATACCAAAAGGTATGATACTTGAGCTGCTGATCCTCCCTAACACTTCCCTACATTGAGTGAATGTAGGGTTGTGCTTTGGGAATACACTGGGGCTAAGAGAGGGATGCCTAACTTAATTCCAGGACTTTAGCATTAGTGTAACGAAATTTTTAAAAAGGGATAAAAATATTAATCACTAAACTTATTTATATTAAATTAACCAAAGATACTTTCAAAGAAAAATCCCATTCCCTAACGGAGTTGCAACTATGACTTACGTCGAACCTTGTAGGCATCCAATTTGCTCTTAAAAGCTCATTTTTAGTGCTCGAGTCCATATCAAGGTTCTTGTAACTCATGAAAATCAATCACTTCGTGATAAGAAAGGATTCAACCTAACATGCAATACCTCAAATCCCTAAAAGGATGAGACAATGCTCAAGGTATCCTGACCCATTTACTAATGACTAATCCACTACAAGAAAATGTAAAAATAGCAACGAAATTGATATTGTTGCTAAATTAGCAATGGAAATCCAATTTTGTAGCTATTTAGCGATGAAAAGCAATTTTCGTTACTAAAATTGATCAAACTTTGTAGATTTAGCAATGGAAATGTATTTGGTTATCTTCTATCGCTAAAAGTAAATGGAACTTTTAGCACTAAAATTTATCAATGGAATCACTATACTGTTGCTAAATAAGGTGCCAATAGATGCTAAAAAAATTTTGGAATGAAAAATAGCAACACAAAAGTTTCTATTGCTAATTTAGCAATGGAAAATAATTCAGTTTCTAAATAACTAGTATTAAAAAAAAATTGGTTCCAAAATAGCAACGGAATTTGATTTCCATTGCTAATTTTCCTTTTCAATGAAAATAGCAACAGAATTAGATTTTCATTGCTAATTTTCAATTTCAATTATAAATAGAAATGGAATTGGATTTTCATTGCTAATTTACATTTTCAATGAAAAATAACAATGAAATTTATTTTCGGTTGCTAAAATAGCAACCAAAATTAAATTTCATTGCTAAATTAGCAACCAAAATAGAATTTCATTAATAATTTATATTTTAAATGAAAAATAGCAGCGAAATTGACCAAAGATACTTTTAGAGCAAAATCTCATTCCCTAACAGAGTTGCCACTATGACATACGTCGAACACTGTAGGCATCTGATTTGCTCTTAAAAGCTCATTTTTAGGTCTTGAGACCGGATCAAGGTTCTTGTAGCTCATGAAAATCAATCACTTCATGATGAGAAAGGATTCAACCTAACATGCAATACCTCAAATCTCTAAAAGGATGAGACAATGCTCGAGGTATCCTGACCCATTTACTAATGACTAATCCACTACAAGAAAATGTAAAAATAGCAACGGAATTGATATTGTTGCTAAATTAGCAATGGAAATCCAATTCTGTAGCTATTTAGCAATGAAAAGCAATTTTCGTTACTAAAATTGATCAAACTTTGTAGATTTAGCAATGGAAATGTATTTGGTTATCTTCTATCGCTAAAAGTAAATGGAACTTTTAGCACTAAAATTTATCAATGGAATCACTATACTGTTGATAAATAAGGTGCCAATAGATGCTAAAAAAATTTTGGAATGAAAAATAGCAACACAAAAGTTTCTATTGCTAATTTAGCAATGGAAAATAATTCAGTTTCTAAATAACTAGTATTAAAAAAATTTTGGTTCCAAAATAGCAACGGAATTTGATTTCCATTGCTAATTTTCCTTTTCAATGAAAATGGCAATGGAATTGGATTTTCATTACTAATTTTCAATTTCAATTATAAATAGCAATGTAATTAGATTTCCTTTGCTAATTTACATTTTAAACAAAAAACAACAACGAAATTTATTTCGGTTGCTAAAATAGCAACCAAAATTAAATTCCATTGCTAATTTATATTTTTAATGAAAAATAGTAGTGAAATTGGATTTTCGTTGCTAATTTACATTTTCAATAAAAAATAGCAATGAAATTTAATTTTGTTTGCTAAAAAATTAAATTTCAATGCTAAATTAGCAGCCGAAATAGAATTTTCTTGCTAATTTACATTTTTAATGAAAATAGCAATGGAATTGGATGTCCGTTGCAAATTTTCATTTTTAATTAAAAAGCAACAAAATTGGATTTTCATTGCTAATTTATATTTTTAATTTAAAATAGCAACGGAATTTATTTTTGATTCCTAAAATAGCAAAATAATTTCTATTTTTATTGGTAAATTAGGGGCATTTAGGTATTTTCCATGCTTGTTAAAAAAAAGCATAGTATTTTGATTTACTATAGAATACACCATTTTCATTTTTAGGGTGAAGGGTGTTTTTAAAAATCTTTTGAGTAATCAGCCACTAGTACAAATAAATTAAAAGTTAAACCACTACAAACTATCATCTATTTCTTATTCTCTCAAAATGTTCACTTATTTAGATTAGGGATTTATCTAGGGTTTCATTTCAGCCTTGCTTCTTTTACATCTATGGCGAAGCAAATGTGAGGCCGAGCCTCCGTCCAGTTTTGATTCTAAATCATCTTAGCACTCTCAATCCATGTCATGATCACGTTCATGCTTTGGCTCAGATTCTAGGTATGGTTATTGCTCTCAATCCTTATCTTTTCGGTCTTTTTTACGATCTTGCTCCATATCCTTCTTTTCATCCTCCTTTCCTTCTTGTAACATCAGCTCTGGTAGTCATAGCTCTCCTCCTTATAGAAAGAGGTAAATGTCATACGTTCATTCTATGCCATTTGTTAAAGATTAGTGTTTAACATATTCTTGTTGCATTTCAGATTGGAAATTTAATTATATATGTATAATTTTTCTTATAAGGGTTGAGTTAATTTTTTTTTTAATGTGGAAAAATACCATTGGACCCAGAAATGATACATTGGTAGAATCCTTTAGATCTTCCAATATTAATAAGTGGATTGTTTCACTCCTATATCTTCCAAAAGTAAAAAAGAGCTTTGAGAGCTCTTTCCTGGATTGAACGAGAATAAAGGGTATGATTTCTCACTTATTTATCTTCCTAATGTTAGGCTTCATTGAAAGACTCATGTCTTATGATATGATTAAATTTTGTAAAGATACACAAGTAAATGCTAATGAAAATATTGAAACATCTTTTGTTGTGGGTGATGAAGAGTTCTTGCCTATGAAAGATAGGTATATTTGTACACTATGATGGTTATATACATTGCAACCAATGCCATTACTTTTGGATGGTTTAGATTGAATTATTATAACTTGCATTTTTTACTATGAAGTTCACTAGATTTGGTCATCAGTTGCTTAGAGCTTCACTGGACCAATGACATTCTCAGAGCAATGATACAGGTTTATGCTTCTTTAATGTGCTTTTTTAACGTAATTTTTAACATTTGGTTTCAACATGTCATGCCATCAAATGGAATTTGTTAATGCCTCTAGCAACATATGGAATTTATAATACATTTGCATATTATTCAAGCATACACGATAAAAAGCATAGAGAGAAAGATTGCATATTTTGGTTCAGTTAGTAAGCCATGGAAGTGCCCTTTGTATGCTACATTGAGATTTCAATTAGGAATGACAATTTAATCTATCCTCAATTTGAATAAAACAAAATTTTATCTTTTAGTTAAGTAACCAAAGAGATAAAGGGGAAATGGGAGCTTTCTGATCTTTATGTAAATAATTATAGATCAAATTTAAATATATATATATACATATATATATATATATATTGCAATTCAGACTGTCAAAGTAGTATATATATTGCAATTCAGACTGTCAAAGTAGTCTATCTATGCATGTATGATTGAAACATTTACTAAGTAGATGTCTTCCATAAAAGAATTGCAATATACATAGTTAAGGATAAGGTCTTATAGCACAGTTGTTTATTGCTATCTAGTTTATGACATCCCTTGGGCATTAATTTCTTAAAGCTTTTAATAGGTTGAATTAGCAATGATTTGTTATAGTTCAATCAGATTCAGTCAGATTACTTTACCCTAATTTCATTGTTTAGAACATTGAATGGAATAGCTTTAAAGAGTTATGGTAGAAAAGGTGGGTGTATTGAAGTCTTGTGGACTTCATTGTTTTTGCTTTTAGTGGTAGTAAGTTGCTTAAAGGCAACAAGAATATTCATTGAAATTTATCTAAAAGTTCTAGGTTCACAATCTTAGATTTTAAGGATTTTCCCATTTCATCCCAATTTCAATCTGAAATGAGGTAGTTAGTAACTGAGCCTTTTTCTATTTCAGACCTCATCATGTCTAGTGGTACTGGCTATTTAGCTATCAGTCATTTTCCTTTCATCCTAATTCTAATGTTCGGTGCAATATATACGTTAAATTGAGATATGAAGCATGTTATCTATCTAGCTATCAATCCTTTTTCTTTCATTTTCTGGGTGGTCAGGGTGTTGGAAAAAATTTTTTACTAGTGGTAGAAAGTGAATAGTTGAATTTTTAAATTTTATCAATTTTTGTAATCTTGTTCATTCATTATTTGTGTGATTATTAGTTATTCTACTCATAGTAGGGTTGAGAGTTGAAATTAAATTTATTTTTCTCATTTCTCTTACCTCCTAATCCAACCTCTGATGGAATATTTAACTATTCACTCTCTACATTGATTTTGTCATAGGTTCGTGATGCAAGCAATCTTTTGACCAGCGTAGGCTTTACCCTTCCTGGTGTTGATGTTGATGAATATGTAGTACGGTATAAGAATGGTGAAACCCTCTAGAGAAAGGGTTTCACGCCACCTTTTGGTAAAACGCCTATATACCCTCTAGAGAAAGGGTTTCACCCGTCCAAGTGTATGCATGAAGGGCCTAGTTTGTGGGTTTTGTGCATAGACTAGGCCCACAAAACCCACAAACTAGGCCCTTCATGCATACACTTTGATTTAATCACCCAAATAAATTTCAAAATCCATCCAAATTAAATATGTAGGCTTCATAATACTTATGAAATATATTTAATTTATTTTGGTCCAAGAATTAGGCCTCCAAGGCCTTCTACAAGAAGGTGGCATGAAACCCTTCCTTTGGAGGGTTTCTGCACTAAACTCAATTTTTTGGGCCTCTATTATTTTCTCCAATGGATCTATTAATTATTATATCAGCCCTATAATACTTATAGTCCAATAATAATTAATTATGAAATATAATATTTTAATTAGGTCCATTTTACAAAACATTTCTAAAAAGTTCTGCAAATAATTTTGTTTGATCATAATTAATTAAACTCTTTAAATAATTATTCTCTTATTCACTTCTCTATTCCCATAATAATATCAAATATTATTATCCTTATCATTTTACCATTTTATCATTTTCTATATATGTGTGTGACCTATTAGGTTCCTATCCATATTGGCAGTATAATATGTAATTGTGAGTTCTATTCAAAACTCAAATAATTTAAACTTCTTTAAATCATTTTATCAATCCTTATTGATATTTATGATACACTATTATACAATTCATGATTGGCCTCTCTATGGGCATCATGACTACCCAAATGTCAGGAAAGTCAAGTGGTTTGACTATACCATTCCATATAAACAATTACCGTGCAATTACTCCTTGTACCACTCTTTTCTCAATTAGATTCTAAGTATGGATTTCTTTCAACTCATATAAATCTAATTATGTATGTTTTATTAATTTAACCATTGTTCCCAAAATGCCCTTCATAGATCCCTATCCATGTTGGCATATTACTCTGGCTAGAGATTCTCTAAATAAGGCAATTATAGAATCATGTGAGATAACTTCCCTTAATAAATCTGGGATGGTGAATCCTTTGTTAATCACTCAACTATCTTCAAATAGGTCATGATATACCCAATCTCCTAACTATGTTCAACCCCAGTTGGAAGTAATCAGTTATGGAGTCAAAGTATACCACTTGCTACTTAAGATAACTTTGGTGATCTCAAGTCTAAGGATACTTGCACAACCACTATGAAAAGACTCCTCACTGACATAGATTTAATATCCATGTGAGGATTCTCTTTGCAGGTCTCCAATGCACTTGTTCTTCTAACAAGCATCCACATGTTAGCTTTGATTATTTTTCATAATCACAGTTATGAGAACAACTGCTTGAACCATTCAAGAAGCATAACATGTGCTAGTCTATCAGAATTAACAATGTCCTATCTTTCTAATCTTATGACTATGGATATTTATATATTAACACATTTGTATGCAATAGACATCTCATATCATGAACACTTTCATGATTGCCTTTGCACTGTGTTCATAATATCAAGGACTTCATTTATTAATTTAAGATTTACAAACTCATGCATTTAAACATAGCATTAATAAATGAATGATGCCTTTCATTAAAAATATGAATTCATACATATGAAATACATCCCTTTTACATGGGATCTAGGGCATACTCTCTAACAATAAAAGATTAGGCTTAAAACCTTTTCAATTATGAAATGGACAATTTGTGAGTTATAGTCCGCCTCTTCCGATATTAGACCTTGAAAACGAACCTTTAAAAATCCAACTATAATCAAACAAGCTATGATGAATATCATAGAGTTCATAAAGTTTTTGGATGTGATATAACAAAAAAATGGAAAAAGCTACAAGCTACATATAAAGGTACGAATCAAGTTAAAGATACTAGACTTCACATTCTCATGGTAGATTATACAACACTTAAAATGAAACCAAAAGAATCAATTTCTAAGGTAATCATTAGGTATGTAAAACTAACCAATGAAATTAAAGCTCTTGGTAAGAAACTTGATGAATATAATAAAATTGCTAAGCTTATTAGAGGTCTTACTGCTAAATGCGAAGAAAAAGCTTCTATTCTATTAGATAAGGATCTAAGTATTCTTAATTTTGATAATATTTATGGATCTTTTATTTCTCATAAGCTTTACATTAAGTCTCAAGATGCAGAAAAAGAAAAAGATAGAAAATTGAAAGCTATTACTCTCAAAGTAGATTTTGGAAGTGATTATTCTACATGTGATGATGAGATATCATTGATCACTAAGAAGTTCAAAAGCCAACACAGAAAGGAAAGAAGTCCTACAAAAAATAGCAATAAAAATTGCCTCATCATAAGGTAGAAAACTCATTAAAATATTCTAGAAATGTGATTTGCTATAAATGCAACAAACTCGTTCGCATCAAATCCAAATGACCAAGTTTGAAAAGAAAGGAGAAAAGATTCAAAAAGAGAGATATGAAATCTACATAGTGTTATAGTAAAGATTCAACACAAGTGAACCAGAATCTAAACATTCTGATAATGTTGGTCTGATGGCAATTTCTATCCATAAAGAGAAAAATTTTTCTTTCGATAAAAAATAGAATGCTCCTATTAATAAAGGTCAAATAGATAATGACTTAAAAAAACTGAGGTAAGTGATTCTAATTCAAATGAAAATGGTGATGAATATGAAAAAATGCTTGAATGTTTTGAGAATGTGCATCATAAATATTGTATGCTTAAAAATATGCATATAGAAATGAAGAATTTGATGCATTAAATTTGGAACATGAAAATGCTAAATAAACATAAATTAATTTGAAAAATGAATATTCTGACTTGGAAAGAAACTTCATATCTTTACAAGAAAAATGCAATGTAAAAGGAAAATATATTTGTGTTTGTAATGGTAGTGTTGTTCAAAATCTAAATGCAAAATCTGTTCATGAAATACATGCAAGTACTTCTAAGAGTTATCACAAGAAAAATTACATCTAGAAAAATGCTAAACAATTTAAGCCTTATGATAGAATGGTAATTAGGTCTTCTACTACATCCTTCCATTGTTATAGAAAATGACCCATATCAAAAATCTATTATTAAAAGAAACATGTTAATTTCGTCAAATAAAAATGGATGGTTGAGAATTCTGTAACTGTTTTGACTAACCATGAAAGACTCAAGAAAGATTGGTACCTAAACACACTTAAATTCATTGAATATTTGCCTAAAGAGTGCCAAGATAGAAAAGTGGTACGTAGACGGTGGTTACTCTAGGCATATAGTGTAACACCCTTATACCACTATATCGAATGTACAGTGATCAGATATCACAATAGAAAGGCGATAACAAATATGGTTGCACTAAACAATTTACTTAATTTTTTTAAGACATCAATAACATTCATAACATATAACATAACCATGAGGTAGACATAATTAAATATTACATGAGTACAATTCACACTCTAAAAAAAACATATTCCTACAAACATACCTATAACTCCAATATACACTTATACATGCCATGCGTACTATCATCCTTGTATGCCGCTTTATTCTTGATATCCTTATAGCATCGGCCACTCGTCTATCTTATCTTTATAAACTCTGCATAGTCAACAATATATCATTCACAAATACACATTCATGCATGCATACAAACTTCTTCATTCACACATTATATGATCATTAACTATATTCGTATGATACTTTATAAATAACAGGTTATCATTTACTTTAATCATAAATTTTTGCTTGTACTTTACCCTAATGTTGTTTTAGTTATCAATACTATTAATATGATCAATAATGGCTATAAATCTATGAATTTTCATATCATGCACAAATGCATTAAACATGCAAAATTCCATAATTATTGAATAAAATACAATGATCACTCCACTTAACATTTTATGCTATTAAATGCCATAGTACCACTCATTTATTCATTTTATCATTTTTATCCTTTAAACTCATCATTTAGTGTAGTTGCCATTTTTATCCTTAACTTTCATTGATTTATAATATTGTTGTTCAATTATAATTAATTATTTTCATATAACTAATTGAACTAATTTATGCACTTCATTTACTATTCATTATGCAAATTCCGATTTGATCCTTAACATGTTATTTTCTTGTCACTTTACACTTAAATACCAATTATTTTCATTCTTTACAAATAAGTTCACTCACATTTCTTTTTCACTTAGGAACTAACCTTCATACTTTTATACATTACATAATCATTTAGTCATTCAGACATGCATTCATTCATTCAGTCACTTAGATATTTATTCAATTGTTCATTTAAAAAAAACTTCTTATTTTTGCTACACTTACCCTTAAGACTTAATTCTTCCTCTAGTTTACTGTTAATACATGTTATGACATGAAAAATTACGATTTAGTCCATACTTTTACTTAAGTGCAAGAATTTAACATATCTTAAATCTTATTCTTTGCTTCTTTAAACCCTATTTCCATGCCTTAAACCCATGAAGAAATTTCATGTTCAATTTTTTTGCTAAAGTGGTCGAATACACAAAGGCACAAATCCATCAATTTATTTCTTCCTCTATGAAAAATAATCACATAAACATAAGATATACAGCTTAATTTACCTATTAGAATCATTAAACTAAATTAAAATCTCTAAAATCACTTACCTCAATTTTTAGCACATAATTTTCTTCCCTTAATTTCTTCAACTTCTTTCACCCCTATAGAAGATTAGAGGCTACTATCATCAACTAAGGGAATTGAACTTCACTTATAAGGCTTGAATTTTGGAGAATGTTTGGAAGAGTTATAAAGAAAAGCCATGGAACTGTTCAATAAAGAAGAAGAAACGAGAAAGAAGGAGAAGGCTATGGTGTATTTTGGAAACATACAGACTTTTGCATTATTTATAGGGTTGTGTTGGGCCTAATTTGATCTTTAATCCTATTTAATACACTCTAAATTATTTGTCTCTCTTTCCAACCTCAAATTCACTCAAAATTAATTCTATAATTCTTAAAATAATAAATTAATCCTCTATTAAAATTTTCAGCTCAATCGAAAATCATTTTTAGTCCAATTCACTCAAATCATTTCAATTAGCAAATTTTCAATGTTACCATAAAATTCCATTTTTACTACCAAATAATTTTACATACAATTTGAGGTATAATTGGAAATTTTGGTATATTTAGAGGTCATTTATTATTTTCAAAATTTTGGTCGAACCTTTAGTCAACCCGAGCAATATTAAAATTGAAACCATGAAATTTTCTTATTTTTAGCTTTAGCAAACTCCTTTGACCTCATTTTGATTTCAAAATTAACCCATGGACTAGTCGCGACTAGTTCTTTCCAATGATCACATAAAATATTTTTGTTTCGGAAACTTTCAGGAAGGTCATCCATCATTACACTTTTTTGGGGCGTGCACATTTAACCTTATGCTTTTGAATAATTTAGGTGTAATATTCTTAATACAATCACACCCAAGCTAATTTTCTCATGGCTCATCAACTATTGAGCCTCTAGAATTACTTAGATGTCATTGTTCACGATCCAAAAAATATTATTTACAAAATTATAATTTTTGACTATTACAATTCTTCGCCACTAATAAAATTTTGCCCACGAAATTGACTTATATGCCATAGCTATAGTCATTACTATTTGCTAAATTTTTTGGGTACGTATCCTTTGATCATACCATAAATGTTTCCAAAAGAACACACTTTCCTTTTTAGTTTCTAACCTTATTTCTTAACTACCCATAATAGCCCTTATGTTCACATAAAATACTCTTGACCATCCATTAACTATGAGTCAAACAACAACATTAACCCTTTATTTATTACCTCACTACCTTATGGAGTGTCATTACTACTCCCATCCTTACAATCATTTTAACCACTTATATCTACTTATGACATGTATATGCATATAAGCATATCACTTAATCCCACTCCGATATTAGAATCGCCTAAACCTTGCTCTGATACCAATAAATTGTAAAACCCTTATACCATTGTATCGAACATACAGTAATCAAATATCACAAAAGAAAGGTGATAACGAATATGGTTACACTAAACAATTTGCTAAATTTTTTTCAAGACAAGAATAACATTCATAACATATAACATAACCATGAGGCATACATTATTAAATATCACATGAGTATAATTTACACTCTCAAAAAAATGTGTACCTACAAGGATCTCTATACCTCTAATATACACGTATACATGCCATGCCTATTATCATCCTTGTACCACATTTTGTTCTTGATCATACTTGTAGCATTGGCCACTCATCTATCCTATCTTTATAACCTCCACGTAGTCAACAAACTACGTGCTGAGCATCAAAATACCGAGTGATGGATACATATCCCAAACTTTCCACAATATATCATACACACAAACATATACATGTATGCATACAAGCATCCTTATTCAAATGTTATATGATCATTAACTATGTTTGTATGATAGTTTATAAATAACAAGTTATCATTTACTTTAATCAAGAATTTTTGCATGTACTTTACCCTAATGTTGTTTCAGTTATCAATACTATTGACATGCTCAGTGGTGGCTATGGATCTATGAATTTCCATATCATGCACAAATGCATTAAACATGCAAAATTCCTTAATTATTCAATAAAACACAATTATCACTCCACTTAACACTTTATGCTAATAAATTCCATAGTACCACTCATTTTCTCATTTTATCATTTTTATCCTTTAAACTCATTATTTAGTGTAGTTGCCATTTTTATCCTTAACTTTCATCAATTTATAATTTTGCCCTTCAATTATAATTAATTACTTTCATATCACTAATTGAAATCATTTATGCACTTCATTTACTATTCATTATGTAAATTGCAATTTGATCCTTAGCATGTTATTTTCTTGCCACTTTACACTTTAATACCAATTCTTTTCTTTCTTTACAAATAAGTTCACTCACATTTCTTTTTCACTTGTGAACTAACCTTCATACTTTTATACATTACACAATCATTTAGTTATTCAGACATGCATTCATCCATTTAGTCACTTAGATATTTATTTAGTTGTTCATTTAAAAAAAAACTTCTTATTTTTGCTACACTTACCCATAAAACTTAATTCTTCTTCTCTTTTATTGTTAATACATGCTATAACATGAAAAATTATAATTTAGTCCCTACTTTTACTTAAATGCAAGAATTTCACTTAAATACAACATGTTTCATTCACAATTTTGTTCTTCAATTAACATTCCATTTGCTAAATTACAATATGGTCCTTACACTTTCACTAAATTATGATGGTGCTCTCTTTTATCATTTATTTACACTAATACCACTACTTATCTTTACTTTCACATTTAGCTTCCTATTTGACATGCAATCTATCATTTAATCTCAAATATATTATTTGTAGTGAAAATTACATATTGACCACTATTGAAACACAAAAGTTCATTTTTAACCCGTTCATTCACTACTTTATCATTTTTACCAGTTAAACTTAACATTTAGGTTACCATTTTGACCCTAAACTTTTCATTTTATTTGACGTAAGTCCTTTTTCACTTCATTTTTTGCATTTTTAAGTTATTTGTACCAGTATATGCCTAATACAATTCTGGTAGAAATCTTCAGACCAAATAAACGGGATGTAGATCCCACAGATCCACAGCATTTCACTAAGGAATGATCCCGAAAGATCACTCCATCACTTTCACTGAACACTTAATACTTCACTAAACTATGGGAGATCATTTTGAACCTACCTTGGTCAAGCAAGTTGCCATGACTTGAACTGTAGTATGGATGTCCCTATGGCTAGCCAAACATATCCTTAACTAGATTTAGATTGCCAAACCACTACTAAGGGCAAAAATTACTTAATTATTCTCAATCCAATTTTAACATTTTAGCACTTTCACTTACATTT
>JBBPFJ010000385.1:0-45148 GCA_037975025.1 Excoecaria agallocha | reverse complement strand
AATAATATAGAATCTTAGTTATAGGTTTTTGGGCCCATGTTTGTCACGCTTTACTTTATGTACTTATACATATACATGCTATGAATGGATGACAAAGTGTATGCCATGTAAGCCGTAATAAAATGAATCCCTAAAATAGTAAGTCACAAAGTTGCCTTACTAATTTGAAACATATCAAGGCATCGATCATCGGTCACGTAGACTAAGAGTCCTAGATGCACCTGATTATCTTTGTGAGGCATGGATTGTGAATGTAGGTTGGACTTAACGTGAAAAAGGATGCCCGAACCTAGGCAACGAATAAATGGGTTTGTGCTATGAGACTAACAAGAGTGACTCCAATGATGTGACCTGTCTGATGCTAGCCACTATGGTGCCATATTTGAAAAGGTAATTCATGGACCAAGAGGTCTATGTGATAATGGTGCACCTCAAGGAGATGTTCCAAGAACAAGCTTATCATAAGAGGTTCGTGACAAAAAAGGCCTTGATTTCTTGTAAGATGACTGCGGGTACTCCTATTAGTACCCATGTACTCAAGATGAAAGGGTATCTTGATACTCTTGAGAAGCTTGAGGTACAAGTCCCAAAAGAATTGGCCACTGACTTGATCTTAGGTTTATTGATTAATATTATGATCCATTTGTTATGAATTATAACATGCATTCAATGAACAAGACAGTCACTGACCTTTATGGGATGCTTAAAAATGCTGAAGAGAACATTTGAAAGACCAATCCCGTACTTATGGTTCAAGGGGGCATTAAAAAAGGAACCCCTAAGGGAAAGGGGAAAGGAAAGGCAAAAGCCAAGAATGGCCAGGCACGGCCTAAGTCTAGTGGGAGCACACCTCAGGCCCAACCCAAGCCCAAGGCATAAAAGCTCAAAGAGAGTGAGAGCACATGCTTCCATTGCAACAAGTTAGGGCATTGGAGGAAGAACTGTACTCTCTTTAAGGAAGGACAAAAGAAGAATGGAGCCAAGGCATCCAGTTCTAGAATTTTTGTTATTGAAATTAACTTTTCTATTTCTACCATTTGGGTATTGGATACCGATTGTGGTTCTCATATTTATTAAAATGTGCAGGGGCTAAGAAATAGGCGGTTACTAGGGAAGAGTGAAGTGGACCTCCGCGCAGGGAATGGAGCACGAGTTACGGCCATGGAGATAGGTGACTATCGACTCACTTTACCTTCTGGATTATGTTTAGATTTAATGAATTGTTATTTTGTGCCTACTATAAGCAGAAACATTATTTCAGTTTCATGTTTGGATATGGATGGATTTGACTTTGTTATTAATAATGACAATATTCATATTCGTCACCAAGGCATTTGATATGGCACTGCTATGTTACAAAATGGCCTTTACATCCTTGATCTACAAAACAGAGATTCCTTATACAACATTAATACAAAGAGGATTAAATCAAACGAATTGAACCCTACTTACTTCTGGCATTATCGTTTAGGACATGCAAACGAAAAATGCATTTCAAGACTCAATAAATCTAGAGTGCTTGGGTCATTCGATTTGGAATCTTATGACACATACGAGCCATGTTTGCATGGAAAGATAACAAAGAGTCCTTTTAACAAGAAAGGTGAGAGGACTAGTGACTTATTAGGATTAATACACACCGATGTATGTGGACCATTAAGTACACAGGCTAGAGATGGTTTCAGTTAATTCGTAACATTCACAGATGACTTCAGCAGATATGGCTACGTCTATCTAATGAAGCACAAGTCTGAAAATTTTGAAAAATTCAAAGAGTTTAAGAACGAAGTAGAAAACCAACACGAAAAAAGTATAAAAGCCATTCAATCAGATCGAGGTGGAAAATACTTAAACTAAGAGTTTGACAGTCATCTGAAGGAGTGTGGAATTATTTCATACCTCACTCCTCCTGGAACACCACAATGGAATGGTGTGTCCAAAAGAAGGAATTAAACTTTGTTGGACATGGTTTGATCATTGATGAGTCAAGCAAATCTTTCTATCTCTTTTTGGGGTTATGCATTAGAAATTGCTACATTTCTACAGCACCATACTCCAACTAAAGCAGTTGAAAAGACACCATACGAGGTATGATTGGGAAAGAGCCCAATATGTCATTTCTCATGATTTGGGGCTGTGAAGCACATGTTAAGAAGTCGACATCTGAAAAGCTAGAGTCCAAATCTACTGTCTGCTTGTTTGTGGGTTATCCTAAAGAACAAAGGGATACTACTTTTACTCACAAGCCGAGAATAAAGTGCTTGTTGCTCGCAACGCTGTTTTCTTGGAAAAGGAATTCCTTCTCAAGAAAGACAGTGGGAGTAAAGTAGAACTTGGAGAAATTCAAGTGCCACAAACTCTTGTAAAGGATGAGTTGGAAATAGGATCAAGTTCACAACCAGTTATGGAACAAGAATCCATTGCACAAGAACCTAGAAGGTCCGGTAGGGTATGATGGGAGATTGAGAGATACAAATTTATAATCACCGATAGTGACACTATTGAGTTAGTGTATCGTGAGGATCCAACTACCTATCGAGAAGTTATTGAGAATCCTGACTCGAAAAATTGGCTTGGAGCCATGAAATTCGAGATGCAATCAATGTACGATAACTAGGTTTGGACCTTGGTTGATGCACCAGAAGGTGCTAAGGTAATTGAATACAAGTGGCTATTTAAACTCAAAGCTGACAAGACCTACAAAGGTAGACTAGTAGAAAAAGGTTTCAGGCAAACTCATGGTGTAGACTATGATGAGACCTTTTTGCTTGTAGTCATGCTCAAGTCGATTAGAATCTTGCTTTCCATAGCTGCATATCATGACTATGAGATATGACAAATGGATGTCAAAATAGCTTTCCTTAACGAAAATCTCCTTGAGGATGTGTATATGACACAACCTAAGGGTTTTGTCAATCCCAAGGATCTTAAGAAGATTTGCAAGCTTCAAAAATCCATTTATGGATTGAAGCAAGCATCCCGAAGTTGGAATCTCCATTTTGATGAAGCATTCAAAGAATTTGACTTCATCAAAAATGAAGATGGGCCTTATGTGTACAAAAAGGTTAATGGGAGCATAATAGTGTTTCTGGTCCTATATATAGATGACATCCTTCTTATTGGGAATGACATCCCAACATTGCAAAATGTTAAGTAATGGTTGGGGAAGTGTTTCTCAATGAAAGACTTAGGTAAAGCCGAGACAATACTTGGTATTTTGATCTATAGAGATAGATCGCATTGGCTATTGGGACTAAGTCAAGAAAAGTACATAGATAAAGTACTAAAGCATTTTAGTATGGGAGACTCAAAGAAAGGGTACATACCTTTGGCTTTGGGAGTTCCTTTGACTAAAGAATAGTATCCTAAAACTAAAGAGGAGAGGGACAACATGAGTAGAATCCCATATGCATCTGTTATTGGATCTATCATGTACACTATGTTGTGTACTAGGTTGGATGTTGCTCATGCACTGAGTATAACCATTAGGTTTTAGTAAGACCTTGGTGAGAAGCACTGGTCTGCTGTAAAGGGGATACATAAGTACCTGCGAAGGACTAAGGATCACATAAGCACTGGTCTGCTTTTTATACCAGTACTCAGGACTCAAGATGACAATCTGGTTTTATTTTTATTTGAATGGTGGTGCTATCAGCTGGAGAAGCTCAAAGAAAAAGACTGTTGCCGACTCAAGTACAAAATCTGAGTATATTGCAGCGAGTGAGGCTGCAAAGGAGGCAATTTGGATTAGAAATTTCATTTCTAGATTAGGAGTGGTCCCAAGCATCCTAGATCCATTATAAATTTTCTATGACAATAACGGGGCAATCGCACAGGCCAAGGAACCCCGGTCACACCAGAAATCCAAACACTTACTCAGGATGTACCACCTGATCAGAGAGATCATTGACCATGGGGATGTCAAGATTAGCAAGATAGCAAATGAAAATAATGTAGCAGATCCATTGATGAAACAATTGCATCCAAATTTGCACAAAGCTCATTTAAGAGCATTTGATCTTAGGGCTATGCCCAATTAGGACTAGTGCTAGCGGGAGATTGTTAGTGTAAGCCCTAGCCCCAATACATTGTTATAAAACATTCAGGTTAATAAATAAGGCATTGGTTTTATCTATTTTATTCCTATGCATATAAAGTGATAGAACTATTCAAGAATGTTGTTTCAGTTTAAGTTATCATGTGTGAGGCATAAGGTTGTAAGACCTTGAAACATTTGAGACTTCATTCTAAATATCCCTAGTTAGTCATTGTTATAGGAATAACAAATGAATTAAGACTAGTATGCTTCCTCTGATAAGTTGAGTTCTGTCTTACGGATCATAAGGACTAAAGTGTCAATCAGAGATCATAGATACATGTTTAGAACATGGTATCTGGATTCGATCCACTTATGAGAACACTATATGGTAAAAGTCATAAGTGTTTCTCAATTGCAAGTTTTGCATTGGAGTTCTCAGACCTAAAATCTTTATGAAAGACTTTATGAATTACTGTGTACTTTGACATACACCTAACGTACTCATAACAGGGTGACTAGTATGGGTATGGTTGGGCATACACTAATTCATGTTAGAGAGCATGAGAGAAGTAAAGGGATTACCTCTCTCGATGAGAGAGAAAATATCATTGACCACTTGATCAGTGAACTAAAAAGTGTATGGCCATACCGAGATGAAATAATGAGTAATCATTATTTATCTGAGAGTTCAGTGTCACTAGAATATCAAGAAAGGAATTAGTATATATAATGATGACTAGTTTCATGCCTTATATTAATTCTGATATTTATGGGTAAGGGACTATACAAAATTGTATTAGGTCACTAAATGCCATTTACATTTTTCATTTAATTTGGAACGCTATAATATCTTGCTAGAGAATATATATAGCCTTTGGATTATTTATTAATTCATTGCCAATATTAAATGGACCTATAGGATCACACACAAAACATTGGGCCTAAAATATTTAAAATAGAGTATTGGGCATTAATTTGGGCTTTTATTTAAAGTCAAATTAATGTGGATAATGGGTATTAAATTACTAAATGGACTTTAGTCCATGAGATAATGAAAAACACGGCAAAGACATAGGTAATTAATTATTTATTTATCTTTGGATAATTAATTATTTATCATTAGATAATTAAGTTAATTAAATTTAAAATCCCATATGTATTTGAATCAAATTATACCACTTAATTAGGAAGAGATGGAGGCTGAAAATACTACCTAAATCTAGTGGATTTCGGCATCCATAAGGAAACCCTAAAGAAGTGATATAAAGTGATTAAAATTGTTTTTGCCAAGTTAGTTTTTTTCTTTCTCATTGCCGAAATTCTTAAGGGAAAAGAATTCTTTCTTATTCTCTTGTATTTTGGGCAGCCATTTGTCAACCCTGAAAAGAACAAGATCAAATCTTATTTCTTTATTCTAAACCCATTGCTGAATACAAAAGGTTAGAGCTAGCACTCTCATTTTAGGCCGACTTTGCAAGTGTGTGTGTGAACATAGAGTGGTGTGGTGCAAAGGCAACACCTTTGGCATTGGTGATTGAGATCAAAGGTATATAAGGCCATCATATATACTAGTCATTGCAAAAGTCAAGTTTTTAAAGTGCATTTAAGGATGTAAGTTCAATAAAAAAATCCTAAAATTGCATGTTCTGATTCTATATTGTATATTACATGTTGTGTATGATCAAAAGTTTTAATTTTTCTGCTGCGTGATTATTATATTTATGCCATGTGATTTCCCATTAGTATGTGTGTTTACATTAAGCGTTGGGAATTATCGGTTACATGCATCTCATACATAAGCGGAATTAAAAAATTTTAACCAATAAATCTGATCTTGCCATGAATTTACAATATAGATATTAATGAGAATAAGAAAAATTATCTTTGATTTTTTTTGAACAGTTGATTTTCCTTCTCACCGGATTGTCGCAAACCACGACGTCCAAAATCGAACACCTCCAATGAGTAATCCACACAAGAGAAGGATAGAATGAACCAACAATTGGGAGAAACAAGGGCTGGCCAAAAACCCTAGATGCTAGCTAGGGAAGGTGGCGGCTAGGGCTTTTTGAGTGAGAGAGAAACTTTTCTCTTAATTGTTCACACTTAACCCAAATACACCATCACTTGGATTTTTATAGTTAGGTTAAAAATACAACTTTATAATGGGATTGGGCTCTTTAAAATTGCTGGAGAATTATTAATTGGGATTCTGTATTTATTTATAATTATTTGGGCTCAATTAAATCCAATTTAAGCCCTTTCACAAAAGACTATGTACAAAACCCACAAACTAGGCCCTTTGTACATATACTTGGATTTAATTACCCAAATGAATTTCAAATCCAACCAAATTAAATATGTAGGCTCTATAACACTTATGAAACATATTTAATTTATTTTGATCCAAGATTTATGCCTCTAAGGCCTTCTGTTTGTAGTTGGCGTGTGGCCCTTTCTCTAAAGGGTTTTTGCTCCAACTTTACTTTTTTGGGCCTTTATAATTCCTCCAATGGATCTATTAATTATTATATCAGCCCTATAACACTTATAGTCCAATAATAATTAATTATGAAATACATTATTTCAATTAGGTCCATTTTACAGAACATTTCTAAAAAGTTCTACAAATAATTTTACTTGATCATAATTAATTAAACTCTTTAATTAATTATTCTCTTATTCACTTCTCTATCCCCATAATAATATCAAATATTATTATCCTTGTCATTTTACCATTTTATCCTTTTCTCTATATGTGTGTGACTTATTGGGTTCCTGTCCATATTGGCAGTATAATATGTAATTGTGAGTTCTATTCAAAACTCACATGATTTAAACTCCTTTAAATCATTTTATCAATTCCTATTGATATTTATGATACACTATTATATAAATCATAAGTGGCCTCTAGATAGACATCATGACTACCCAAATATCAAGCAAGTCAAGTGGTTTGACTATACCCTTCCATAAAAACAGTTACCGTGCAATTATTCCTTCCACCACTCTTATCTCAATTAGATTCTGAGTATGGATTTTTATCAACTCATATAAATCTAATTATGTATGTTCTATTAATTTAACCATTGTTCCCAAAATGCCCTTCATAGATCTCTATCCATCTTGGCATATTACTCTGGCCAGAGATTCTTTGAACAAGGCAATTATAGAATCATGCGAGATAACTTCCCTTATTAAATCTGGGATGGTGAATCCTTTGTCAATCACTCAACTATCTTTAAGTAGGTCATGATATACCCAATCTCCTAACTATGTTCACTTCCAGTTGGAAGTAATCAGTTATGGAGTCAAAATATATCACTTGCTACTTAAGATAACTTTGGTAATCTCAAGTCTAAGGATACTTGCACAACCGCTATGAAAAGATTCCTCACTGACATAGATTTAATATCCATGTGAGGATTCTCTTTGCAGGTCTCCAATGAACTTGTTCTTCTAACAAGCATCCACATGTTAGCTTTGATTATCTTCCATAATCACAGTTATGAGAACCACTGCTTGAACCATTCAAGAAGCATAACATGTGCTAGTCTATCCAAATTAACAATGTCCTATCTTGTTAATTCTGTGACTAGGGATATTTAGATATTAATACATTTGCATGTAATAGAAACCTCATATCATGAACACTTTCATGATTGCCTTTGCACTGTGTTTATAATATCAAGGACTTCATTTATTAATTTAAGATTTACAAACTCATGTATTTAAACATAGCATTAATAAATGAATAATTCCTTTTATTAAGAATATAAATTCATACATATGAAATTCATCCCTTTTACATGGGCTCTAGGGCATACTCTCTAACATTAAGAGTGAGGAGTTTAGAGTAACAAGACTTACTGAGGTAAGGTGGGGTCTCACTTGAAAGCTGTTTTAGAGAGAGACTTGCATAGGCAATGCTAATAGGAATCATTTTGTTAAAATGTATTTTGGGTGTTGATTTGGACACATAACTAGCAAGAGTAGAGACAATATAGTAACCTAAAGATTATATTTTATTTAATGTGCCATATAAGGTCATTTTAGGTATTTAACCTATCAAAGTAAATTGTCTTTCCCTAATGTTATGCCTTGATGTGTCTTTGCATGACATAAAAATATTATGATATGGCCTAGTGACAATAAGACGATAGTTGCAAGGTTATAAGTCTAAGTTAACAGAGATGGGATATTGCCTATTTATGCTTAGTCATGAGTCCATAGAAGTTAAGTTATGCTTTAAGTTATAATGGAAGGTAGTGACTAGCCTTGATATAAAGAAACATACTTGTTTGTTTACTTATGCCATATGTTTTATTATGTATATGTTTTATTATGTAAAACTCATACTCACAAGTAGTGTGCTGACATATAAGATGAAATATTCCTACATAAACATACCTGAGTGTAAAATATTATAAGATAAAAAGTACAAATAAGATGATTGATGCACATATGATCACATTAGGGTATATAACCTATTGTCCATGATCTAATAGACTATAAAAGTGAACTAAGGAGTTATATTAGAACAAGTATGAATAACAAAAGCATGGAATGTCATGACTCAAGTTGCATACATACATATATGTGCGTGTGTGTGTGTGTGTGTGTGTGTGTGTGTGTGTGTGTGGACATGCATTCAACCTTATGAAGACTTTTAGTAGCAAGGGCTACACTTGCATATTGCCTTACTGAATTCATGCATAATGTTGATCATAACGAGATAGATCAATGAAATATTATACTTTATTATTGTTTGCATTATCATGTAAACTACTATGATATGTTGAGTAAATTTTGATGTGACTATGTGATCCTATGATCGGCATCCATGTATACTGGAGCCTAAAGCTTAATACTGATCTATGATGAGAATAATATGTATTCAATTATGAATTGCGGCTTTAAGCAAATGTTGTAATGAATAAAAAGGAATATGTTAAATCAAATAAGCTCTTAAATATGGTTAAGCTTATGGGTCTTAGTTTAGTTGTGAATTAGATAGGCATGCCTAAAGGGATACAGTTGTAGCTGTTATAGTTGATCCCGTTTGGGTCCATTGTTTGTTCCTTATTAGAACCATAGTCCGGCCCTTTTGGGTCCATCGTTTGATATCTTCAGATATCCATTGTTTGATACCTTCGAATATCCATTGCTTCTATTATCCACCCTATGAACTAGTACTTAAGCAGGCTATTAAAGATTAAGAATGTGTTCAAAATAAAGAAATACATGTATCGATTGTTAATTTCACTTATATAATATAAGCATGATGAATGGCCTATTATATTACTTTATCATAATTCCTTTTGGCTATAAACTATTTCAATGAAATGAAATGAAATTATTGAAATGTATGACATAATACAATGTATGATATTTAGTTTACTATGTTAAGATAGAATGCGTACAATGTTATAATAAGAACTGTTTGGGTTATAGCATATACAATGATTTTCATACGTTTTCAAAATTATGAAATGTATGTATGTGATAATTAGATCTTCTCGGGTAATCATGATATGTGATGTCATTCTCTGTAATCACATGTAAAGCTGGTTAGTCAATACATATAGATGTTTACACATGAATGTGCATACCAATGGCTCTGACATAAGTTAAAGGACCGTGTATGACATAATATGATGTTGTTTGACATTAGTTGTCATGCTAAGACAGCTTTAAGGAATACATGGTTATGAATAGGCTGGTGAATTATAATTGTATTCTTTGATTAAGATTTCATGTATTGTGTAAAGTAATTATACCTAGTGATATCTTTTGTAGACATTACATGACATATGCACTCCTTATGCTTTGAATGAACACTAAATGCATATCTTATGTAAATAATGTGCTTAAATGCATAGGATTGAAGTATGTACTATCAATAAACATGATGTCTGGAGTCATGAATGAAAGCTTTATGAATTGAATGAATTATGCTAGTAATTCAAGAAAGAGATTGAATTATAAAGTAAATTTGAAAGTCTTCTAGAACTAGACAAGTTCATTTAATGCTTTAGATTATTGTAAGGATAGTAATTATTGTTAAGGTTGAAAAACTCCTCCGAGTTTTGCATTGTATGATTAGTAATGTTGCAGAGTCATATGTTTCTCCTTAATTGCAAAGGTTGTAATGTATTGATGATATTTTGGTAAGAATTATCCATAGAGTATTTATTTCCCCGCTACGATTTATAGCTTAGCATGGGTTGTTTATCCGTATAGGTCTTAGGATAAGCTCCACTTTGGATTATTAGCTGTTATGGCTAGACCATTTTGAAAAGAAGATCTAGTGGGTTATGGTGGTCCTTGAGCTTTCCATGTTTATTGAAGGCCATTTATTTTATGTCTCCTTATTTTGGAGTTTGATTTAGTTATATTGTGGCATGTAATTAAGGCATGTGTTATTATTATTATTATTATTGCTTGATCTTTACTAAGTTTGTGTTGGTAATGATGATGATTCAGCATGTTAAGTGGATTAGGGTGTTACAGGTTCCGCTAACTCGGATCATACATATTGCTGGAAGTTCTCCTATAATCTCCCACTGCATTGACATCTCCTATAACTCAACTATCTTATCCAAATGGCCCACTCTCATATGTCACACAATCTTGAGAAACAGCAGCTACATTTTTCACCTTCAATCCATTTAGGTCCTTCCTCTTTACCTCTATTTGTGCCTTTAGCATTACAACTTCATCCACATTATGCACACCTTGCTTCCTTAGGACTGCTCTTGGAGTTGCCTATTACGAATCATTAGCAACCATTTCATCCAACAAATGAAAAGCTTATTCTGGTATTTTGTTAAAAAAGAAGGCACTTGATGCTGCATCCAAAAGTGATCTTGTGGGTGGATTTGCTCCAGCATAAGAGATTATCATGAGTTGGTGGACAGCCACCTCATGGTGTGAATATCTTCTTAACAGTCTTCTGTACCTCTCTCATGCATCTTGAAAAGGTTTTTCATTTAATTGATCGAATCCTATGATGTTGTTGTGAATGCTTGCTATTTTTGTAGGTAGGAAGAACTTCATTAGAAACTTTTCTTGTAATTGCTCCCATGTCCAAATTGACTGACTCGGTAACAATTGGAGCCATTATCTTGCTTTTCCAATTAAGGTGAAAGGGAACAATTTCAGTTAAATTGCATCTAATGTAACTTTTGGAATTTGAACAATGTCACTCACTTCTAAGAATATGTCAAGGTGTTGAGCAGGATCTTTTAGTTATGAATCTGAGAACTAATTCATTTACAAAATAGTGATGATAGCTGGTTTGAGCTCAAACTGTACATGTCTTGGCAATACAATCGTTCTCTGATCCTCATTCCACCTAGGCATTGCATAGTCCTTGATTGTCTTTTGCCTAGGCATCTCCTTACACGGTCTAGGAGATTCAAAAATCTCCAAACAACAAAAGAATACTCACTATTGATAATGTAAATATTAAGTAAATAGTGATAAAAAAAACTATAAAACCCATTTAGAGTTTAACATCTGAAGTTAATAAGGTCTTCTTCCTTCTCATCTAGTTGGAACTTGATTCAAAACTAAAAATTAAACTAAAATCTAAGCTATAATTGAGTATTTCTATGCACTTATGAAGTAACTATATTGAAAGAGTAATTTTTATAAGTAAAACTTATGAAAAACTAAGTAAGAAAGCCTAAGTATGAAGAAAACACGAGCGAAAACTATAAAAAAGAAGGTGGTGGCTCAAAACCCTAAAAAGATCTCTCTTTCAAGACAAAACTTGCAGCTTTTATGAAGGTCTTCAGATGGACATAGCTGAGACACTTTGGTCTCGACCAAGTCTAAAGAGATAAAATAATACTGTATCATAGGACAAGACTGAGAAACTTTAGTCTCAATCGAGTGCACCATTCTGGATCGAAACACACTTAAAGGCTATATGGCACTCGGCAAAGAAAATTTTATATCGACCGAGCCTCCTGATGAAATGACACATTTTGAGATCTTACACAACACTTGGCTGGGACAAATGTTCTCGACCGAGTGCTACCTTTTTCTTTGCACACAAATCAAAAATATTCACCAAAATCACTTAAAAACTTTACAAAAATCAAAATAAACCTAAATTACATAAAAAGATAATTTTGACACTAAAAACACGAAAAACATGCAACACGAGATATAAATACTAAACAAAAACACTGAAAAATAAATAATAAAATCGGAGTTATCACAACCCTTTTCCAAACTCTTAAAGGAATTCTTCTTCTTCTTCTTCTTCTTCTTCTTCTTCTTCTTCTTCTTCTTCTTCTTCTCAAGAAAAATGAAACTAAATTGTTCTTACTTGATATGAAAAATAAATTGTTCTTCTCTTAAAAATTCAACAACATCCTATTATTCAACCATTTCCTCTTTAAATACATCTCCAAACTTGATGTCTCTTCAAGTGCCTCTACAGAAATGCACCATTTTTGGTAAAAGGCATGAAACTTGAAGCAATTCTTCAAAATAAACTGCCCAAGGGCTAGTTGTGTCATACTCACAATAAGGGATGGAGCTTCAATTGTTGACTTTCTTTTGTTTGACTTTTTCTTTCTTTCTTTCTTTCTTATTTTGTTGTGCTCGCGACCTCCACTGTGCTTACGATTGCCCCTTGACTCTGTCTCTCCAATGATGCCCATTCATGCTAGTTTTTCTCTATTTCACCTATGCATACACACAACACATAAAAGGTAAATGAACATACACAAAACTAGACACATCAATTCCCTAGGCTTGAATCTTTGCTTATCCTCAAGTAAAACTCAAAATGCAAAGGCGCAAACATATGTATGGAACTCATCATACTTAATAAGCTCTTAGTAAAATATGAAAAAGCCTACATCTTGCAAAGTACTAGCTTAAGTAGACAAAACCAAAGGTAATGTCTTGAATGTACAAGGTTTAGTTTCCATGTACCACTATGCCAGAAGTCAATTAAAAGCAAAGTACAAAAGCATAAAGGCCTTAGAAACCATATTTCTTACAACACATACTTCAACTTTGGCAATTGTCACAAAGCAAAGAGTAAATCTCTCACGCCACTCAAAGCATTTAATGACTAGTGTTTTACTCCTTTTCCTAGTACACTCATACATCCATAGGCTTGTAATGAATAACAATCTCTAATACTAGTACAAAAGAATGCACAAAATCAAAGGGTCTTATTCAAGGTTGTAACTTGGCTTAGGTAAAAGGTAGGTTAAATTTAGGTTAAGTAGCTTATTCAAGCAGAAAGAAAAGCAATCACCAAACCATATAAGACTTACAATTAAACATAGCATATTTCTTGAAATATCTAACTCAATTCCCAAAAATTTTATCAATGTCCACATTTTCCACTAGTTTAAAATCATATTGATTTGCTTATTTTTGTTTCATAAGCTAGCTTGATTATGTTCAAAACTGTTTTCCTTTCTTTCTTTTCTCTTTCCTTTTTCTTCTTTTTCTTTTTCTTTTTTGTACTCTGCATCTTAGTGGACCTATATGAAAAAAAAATTACAAACTAGCAACATTCATACAACCAAACTAATTTTGTCTCAAGTGATCAAGCAATGCTAATACATCTACCAGAGGGGTGCCAAAAACAAAGTTAAACATCAACAAAATGGATTAATGCTATATATACAATTATTAACAAAGAACATTGGTTTAAGTTTCAAAATTCAGCTACCTAAAGTCAAAAAGGATGGTTTATTTAAGCAAGTTAAAAAGGTTATAACTAATTGCCCTTATCATTACTCAGGCATCTTTCATTCTACATGTACTATTAAAAATTATACATCATAAGTTCTAGAGCATTATGCATAAAAGGAAACTCTCTGTTAAGAAATTATCTCATCTTTTTTTTTCTTTTCATTCAAAACTCACAAAGGTAAGTCTAGAATCACTCTAAGCATTATGCCAATTACTCAAACCAAAGCATATGCATAAAAAGCATGCATTAAAAAGAACCTATACATAAATAACTTTGCCTAGTATAATCCTTCATAGGTGTATATTCAACCAAAACAAGTAATCCATTATATTCCCTAAGAATTTTATTGACTAAACTAAATTTAAGCAAGATATAAAAAAAAAAATTCATACTAATGCCACCAAGAATTCATCAAATACTCCTGCTTCATAAAAAAAACACAAACTAAACATGTAACCTAAACATAACAACTAGCTTCCCCACACTTAAAGGACACAACGTCCTCATTGTGTGAAAAAAGAAACAAACAATTCTAAAAACAACCTAAGCATATACAAGCAAATCATTAAAATAATATAAACTAAAAGGAAGAAGAGAAAAACTATCCTTATTGGTTGGCACTTGGAGAACCGGGCGAGGATGGACTAAACTTGATATTTTTTGCTTGAAGAAGGACAACAACTAGTAGTTTAAACTCTTATGGGTCTTGTGCAAAGTCTTCATATCCTTCTCAATTGCATCCACTTTGATAGCCAAAGTCATGTTGGCTTCTTACATAGCATCCAAATGCTCCTTGGCTTTTCCCTAACCGATGGAACTTCCTCCTTCATCATCTTCCACCCCCAAATTGATGGGCCTCTCATCTCTATCACTACTATCACTATCATCTTCATCAGCATTTGCAGGGCACTTCCCTTTTTCTAATCCTATCCTCCTAACACACATATCATAGGAAATAAACTTGGGAGGCCAACTCCTCTTATCAACAAGTTAGAATTTCTCAAGAATTTTACATCAAGCAAATCAACACTCTCACCCTTATTAATTTCAAAACCATGTAATTGTCCTAAACAACTAAGCACAATACCTATCACAATGTGTCTCATACCCATAGTTTTAGATTTAGATATGGATGCATGATATAAGCCATCAAAAATAAAATAAATACAGCATGGCATTTTCTGATATTGTATAAGGTTTAAAATAAAGAGGTCTTTTGCTTGAACTTTATTACATTCAACTCGATCGAATATGGCAAAGCACATAAATTTATGAAACAACAATAACACATCATCCATAAAATTCCTATTTGTAGAGTTTTTCGTACTAAACACATTTAATCAAGTCAATTTCTTCCAAACTTCAGTGGTATTGAAATTTTGAGGCACAAACGTAATTCCATTCAATGGAAACCCAAACCATTCATGCATTTTCTTAAAGCCAACACATATTCAGTACCATCATACCTAAATTTCAATTCAATTTTCCTCTTATCTATATAATCTAGAATGGCAAAAATTTCAATGACCCATTCTCTTCTCACAGGCAGATTCATATGAGCAAACTCTCTCTATTTCATGTATTTTAAGTATTTCTCAAAATCATTCAAAATGCCTAAATCCCTTAACAGTTTAAAATCTATATGCCACATACCAACAAATTGCTTTTTAGAGAGAGATTGAAATTAATTACCTTTTTCATCAGTATGAATTGGAAATGAATAATCATACACTTCAGAAAGAACCGTCGTACCTTGCTTTTGGGCATATGAAGAAGTTCCCTTCCCTCTTCGCGCCTATCAGCCACTCTCTTCAATCTCACCATGGCAAAATGCAAAATACCTAATAGCAGGATGTGCTACCAAAAATAAAAGCACAAAGATAAAGAACAACCCAACAAGCACAAAGAAAAGCATAAGATTTTGAGAGAAAGGATGAAAAAAATGAAGAAGTGAGGCTGAAAAACCATCTAACCCCTTTAAATAGAGTGTGTAAAAGTGTATAACGGTAGGGATAAAACCCTAAAAATTTGAATTTCATGTTTTGTCATGCTCGCAACACGTGTTGAGCTCACAACATAACCCAATTTCGTACTTCATCGCACTCGCGATAGTGGCATGCTCGCAACAGAAAAGAACTATGCAATCCACCATATAGAGTCATGCTTGGGATAATGCCGCACTTGCACTAGAGAAGAAAAATAGAAAAAGTAAAATACTTGAAAAAATCACACTTTTGTAATTACATGTTCATGATAACATATAAAACAACTTATGGATAAAATACTAAAGGAATAAGCATAAAATACAAATGGAAAATACAAGTAACACAATACACAAACATAAACAAACAAACAACAAACATAACTTTAAACACAAAGACACTCAACTAGATTCCTCAATCGAACATAGAGAGATACATGAAACCGCCCTACCGTGAAAAATCTCTTCTAAGTACACCTTACACCATTGACCATTAGCCTTAAACAATTCTCCTTTTGAATTTTTAAGTTCTAAATAACCATGGTCAAACACTTGATTGATATCAAAAGGTCAACTCCAACGAGACCGTAATTTCCCAGGAAATAGCTTTAATCTAGAATTAAACAAAAGGACTTTATCTCCCACCTTAAAGCTTTTATACTTAATATGAGCACCATGCCATTTTTTAGTTCATTCCTTATAGATTCTCTCATTTTCATACGAACAAAGTTGAAACTCATCAAGTTCATTTAATTGTAAATATCTTTTCACACCAGCCTCCTTAAGATCATAATTCAAAGTCCTAATGGTCTAATAAGCCCTATGCTCTAACTCTATGGGAAAATGACATGCCTTACCATACACTAACCTATATGGTGATATCCCAATAAGTGTTTAAAAGGTAGTGCAATATGCCCAAAGTGCATCATGAAGCTTATAAGTCCAATCTTTCCTTGAACTAGAGACTATTTTTTCAAGTATCCATTTAAGCTCCCTATTAGAGACCTCTATTTGACCACACTAATTTATGGATGGTAATTAGTAGCTATCCTATGATGCACACCATAGTTATGTAACAATGAAGAAAAAGATTGGTTCATGAAATGTGTACCTCTATCACTTATTATAGCCAGAGGCACTCCAAATCTTGAAAAAAACTTCTTTAAAAACTTTACAACCACCTTTGAATCATTGGTTGGTGTTGTTTTGGCTTCCACTTACTTGGATACATAATCCACCCTAACCAATATAAAGCTTTGCCCAAAAGATGTAGGGAAAAGATCCATGAAGTCTATCCCTCACACATCAAATATTTTTACTTTTAAAATTGTATTCAAAGGCATCTTATCTCTTTTTCCTATGTTGCCAACCCTTTGACACCTATCACATTGAGCTACAAAACTCCTAGCATTATGAAATAAATTCGGCTAATAAAATCCACACTCAAATACATGAGATGCAATTTTTATACTCCCATTATGACCCAAATATAAAGATGAATAACATGCTTCAAAATGTGTACATACTCCTGCTCACTCACACACCGACGTATAATTCCATCCCCACCTATTTTAAATAAATAAGGCTTTTTTCAAAGATAATTCTTAACATCGGAATATAATTTCTTTCTTTATTGCCATGTCAACCCATGCAGCACAACTCCTGCAGCAAGAAAGTTAGCAAAATTGGCATACCAAGGTATATTCATTTGCTTAATAGACATTAAAGCCTCATCCAAAAAGGATTCATTAATTCCATCACTATCTCCCAAAGGTACTTCATTATTTTCAAACCTTGACAAATGATCGGCTACTAAATTTTCAGAGCCTTTCTTATCCCTAATCTCTATATCAAACTCTTGTAACAATAGAACCCAATGTATAAGATGAGGTTTTGCATCTTTCTTAGCAAACAAATACCTAAGGCCTATATGATCTGTATAGGTTATAACTTTAGACCCTAATAAGTAAAATTTAAACTTATCACATGCAAAGACAACCACCAATATTTCTTTTTCAATTGTCGTATAATTTAATTGAGGTGTCGATAATGTATGGCTAGCATAATAAATGACATGTAAATGCTTATCTTGGCTCTAACCTAATACACATCCCGCTGCTAGGTCACTAGCATCACACATTATCTCAAATAGTAAATTCCAATTAGGAGAAGTGATAATAGGTGCACTCAAAAGAGCTTTCTTTGATTGCTCAAAAGCCTCTATACATGCATTAGAAAAATTAGAAGGTACATCTTTAACTAACAAGTTAGTTAAAGGCTTAGCAATTAATGAAAAATCCTTTATGAATCTCCTATAAATGCCAGCATGGCCCAAAAACAATCTTACACCCTTAATTGTGGTAGGTGGAGATAACTTCTCTATTAGCTTGATTTTTGCCCTATCTACCTCTATACCCCTACTTGAAATCTTGTGTCCCAGGACTTTCTCCTCCTCAACCATGAAATGACACTTTTCAAAATTAAGTACCAAATTGGTCTCCTTATGTCTAGCTAGAACCCTATCCAAGTTATTCAAGCATAACTTAAAAGAATCGCCATAGATCGAAAAATAATCCATGAACACTTCCATTATCTCTTCTATCATGTCCCTAAAAATTGAAATCATGCACCTTTGAAAAGTGGCTGGTGCATTACATAGCCCAAAGAGCTTCCTCCTATAAGTAAAAGTCTCATATAGATAAGTAAATATTATTTTCTCTTAATCACTAAGGTATATAAAAATTTATAAATATCCTGAAAATCCATCTAGGAAGCAATAATGAGAATGACCAGCTATCCTTTCTAGCATTTGATCTATAAATGGCCAAGAAAAGTGATCATTACTATTAGTTAAATTTAACTCCATATAATCTATGCAAACCCTTCAACTTATGGTGATTCTAGTAGGAATTAAATCTCCATTCTTACTGCTTACTACAGTCATACCCCCTTTCTTTGGCACATATTGGATGGGACTCACCCAAGCACTATCCGAAATCAGATAGATAATGCCAACATATAACAATTTAATGACTTCTTTTTTAACAACCTCTCTCATATTGGGGTTAAACCTCCCTTGTCTATCAGCTTTAGGTAAGTAATCATCTTCCATATGAATTCTATACATCACAACATTTGGACTAATTCCCTTTAAGTCAGAATTTTACCAACCTTGACTTTTTATTCTCTTTCTTACAACCTCTAACAACAAAGTTTCTTACTCTCTAGTGAGTTTATTGGAAACAATGATAGGTAAAGTGCTATTGTTACCTAAAAATGCATACCTGAAATGGCATGGAAGCTCTTTCAACTCAATATTTGGTGGACTTACAATGGATGGCAGCAAAGGTGCCTCATTTCAATAAAAAAGTTTTGGCCTTGAGCTCTCTTGCTTCTCCTTCTTCTGAACTTCTTCATCAAGATTGACCTCCTTTTGACCTACATCATCCAAAACTTTTAGCACACAAGCATCAATAATGTCTATTTTTATGCACTCATTTTCATCCATGGGGTATTTGATTGCTTTATACATGTGATATTCTACTCTATCATCCCCTACTCTTAAAACTAGTGTCCCTTCATATACATCAACTAATGGCCTACCTGTTTGTATGAATGGTCTTCCTAAAATTAGTGGGCATTTAACATCATAGGCAAAATCCAAAATCACAAAATCAGCTGGCAAAATGAATTTATCTACATTAACTAACACATCCTCTACTATGCCATATGGTTTTTTAATTAATTGGTCAGCTAATTGCAAGACCATGGAAGTGGATTTAACATCCTCCAAACCCAACTTCTTAAAAATAGAAAATAGAATAAGATTGATACTAACCCCTAAATCACACAAGCATCTAGGAAACTTCATATCCCTCAAAGTATAAGGAATAGTGAAACTTTTAGGATCTTTAAGTTTTATGGATAAATTATTGGTGATTATTGAACTATAATATTCAATCAGCTCAACAATAGATATATCTTCCCAACTTTTTTTCTTGGAAATCAAATCCTTTAAAAACTTAGCATAGTTAAGTATTTAAATTATTGCCTCAATAAAAAATAAATTAATATGAAAATGTTTTAATTTATTAAGGAAACTCTAAAATCGCTTATCATTATCTTGCTTCTTGAGACATTGTGGAAAAGGCAAATGAGGTTGAAAAATTTTGTTCTTGGAAACCTCACTTGTCACGCCTATGGCTGGTTTCGTCCTCGTGTCATTATCCGAATTTGCTCCTATCTTGCTCGTAGTTGATGGTGCGCTCATGATAGTATGCTCCTTTTCCTCCTTTTTTGCCTCTTCCTACAAAACTTCAGTTTTATTAGAAGAAACAAATTCATTGGTGTAAGTTTTACCTGGTCTCAATGTGATTTCCTTCATATGCTCTCTTGGGATTTCTTCTATATTACTTGGAAGATTTTCTTGGAGTCTCGAAGGTAGTGCCTTGGCAATTTACCCCAATTTAACCTCCAAGTTATGGATAGATGAGGCTTGATTCTTGGTAATTTGATCAAGTTTTATCTCTAGCCTCTTTAGTTCTTTGTGAACTAAATTTCAAATTAATGCCCTCTAAGAACAAATCCATCTTGACCTCTAAAGCCCTAAATTGGTCTTATGGTTGTTGGAATCCTATACTTCCTCTATTTTGATTATTACCATTGCTTCACAAAAAATTCGGATGGCTTCTCCAACCAGGGTTATAAGTGTTGGAATACGGATTACCACACCCTTATCCTTGTATGAAACTTACTTGTTCCTTCGTACTTGTCGTACCTAAACTACACACTCCACTAGCATGGCCTTATTGGCCATAAATTGTACATGCATTAGGTGTGTTTCCTCGAATACTTAGGCTATCAATCTTATGATTCAAAGCCGTAACTTGTGCTTGTAAAGTTGCAACTGAATCAATAAAATGCATCCCTTTAATATAGGAAGAAGTGGATTCCCTTGCTCTTTCCGTTGGCCACATACAATTATTCAATGATATTTTCTCCAACAACTCAAATGTAGCATCCGTTGTCTTCCTCATAAGAGAACCACCCGCCGCAACATCTATAGTTCCTCTTATGGTGGGGTTCACTCCATTGTAGAAAGTTTGCATAACCAAATCCCTTGGAAGATTGTGGTGTGGATAACTTCATTGTATTTCTTTAAACCTTTCCCATGCTTCATACAAAGATTAATTGTCATTTTGCATAAAAGTAGTTACATCTTTAATAATTTTTGTAATGTTTGCTAAGGGAAAATATTTAGACAAAAATGCTTGAGGCAATTGGGCCCAAGTCGTAATGGATTCTCTAGCAAGGGAATTCAACCAAGCCTTGGCCTTATCTTTCAATGTAAAAGGAAATAGCCTAACCTTGATTGAATCTTCCAAGACTCCATTAATTTTAAAAGTATTGCAAATTTCTAAGAAATTTACCAAGTAAGTGTATGGATCCTAATTTGGCAAACCATAAAATTGTATGCTATTTTGAATCATTTGTAAAAAAGAGGGTTTGATTTCAAACTGATTCTCATTGACCGTTGGTCGAACGATACCTTGTTGAGCACCACTCAATGTAGGTGTAGCGAAGTCCGTCAACCTTGGTGGTTCTCAGCCATAGTAACTCTCTTATTCTTTTTTCTCCTTGGCTTTCAGTTGCTTAACAGGAATCTTTCTATCTCCGAATTGAGTTGTTCAAGTTCTTCTTATGAACTTCGTGTTCTAGGCATAAACTTGAAACTCTCAAATCCTGTAAAAACAAAACAAACAAAAACAACAAAAAATAATTAAATGTTGTAACCTAAAATCATAAATTAAGATTTGTAATGGAAATAAACATCAATCTTAGTATTTCCCAGCAACGGCGCCAAAAAACTTGTTGTGCTAAATCTGCAAGCACATGGTTTATCGATATTAGTACTTAAGATATCGTTCCTATGAGGATTACAGATTGATTATTACACACTATTACCACTTGATTTTAATCTTGTTTACAACTCTCAAATTGAAAGTGTGAAATTATACTACTTAATGAAATGCTAAAACTAAAATACTAATTAAACCTAGTTATTGATAGTCAAAGAAGACAATTGAGATTTTGATGAAGAAATAATGATTATGAAACTTGATTCCATTCTCTTAAAATAATGATAATCTTCCAAAGTAAGCCAAATTGGAATAATGTTCTAATCCACTCTCTCGACATGAACTAAAGTGCCTAAAACATACAATTACAATACTAATCCCTTAATTCTCATTAACAAATCAATTAATTATAATCACATATTCTAAGATTAATTACCAATCTATAGCAATTATCTTAACATACTGGTTTCTCAAGCAATGCTACAATAATAAGTTTCTACTAGCTTTAAGAAAAAGTATATCTCTTGACTACACTTTAACTTATAATGATAATTCAAAAGTACTAATAGAAAATTCTGCATTAAAGACTATTAACATTAATGGAAATAGAATATCAATAATATCATTCAAGGTTCTTAAAATTCATTCAATAATTACAAAGAAGAAAGATATGGATAAAGAGAGTAGAAAGAAGTCTCTCAACCCTTTTCCAAACTCTTAAAGGAATTCTTCTTCTTCTTCTTCTCAAGAAAAATGAAACTAAATTGTTCTTACTTAATATGAAAAATAAATTGTTCTTCTCTTAAAAATTCAACATCTTATTGTTCAACCATTTTCTCTTTAAATACATCTCCAAACTTGATGTCTCTTCAAGTGACTTTATAGAAATGCACCACTTTTGGTAAAAAGGCATGAAACTTGAAGCAACTCTTTAAAATAAACTGTCCAACGGCTAGTTGTGTCATGCTCGCGGAGCTTCAATTGTTGACGTTTTTTGTTTGACTTCTTTCTTTCTTGTTTTGTCGTGCTCGCGACCTCAACCACACCCACGACTGCCCCTTGACTCATTTCCTCTAATGATGCCCATCCATGCTAGTTTTTCTCCATTTCATCTATACACACACAACACATAAAAGGTACCAACTTCACACATAGTAATAACTAAAATGACAGAAAAATTATTTAAACTTAGGCTAAAAATATCAAATGAACAGACACAAAACTAGACACATCAACTTTGTAGACCTTTATGAATAACTTTAATACATATGTCACAATATAATAAGATTATATTATCATTCCATACAACTTTTGTTGTCTTTTTCTTTTTTCTTGAACATATTGGATTTGAGACTTCTAAGATAATTATATTTTAATTAATATCTAACACATGAATAAACTTAATTCTATGTGCTTTTCATACTCTAAAATGAAATCTTGATTCTAGTTTCAATAGTGTGAGGTTGTTATATATCTCTCACAGAGGAGTTAGTGTACTCTCATGTACCAACATTATGATACATCTTATCAATTCTTTCTTAAGCACAATCAATGGTTTCTCTTCCACTGCAAAGGGCCTATTGCCATTTTTTCCCAACATAAAAGCCCTTATATTAGATATGTTCAAAATTTATGAATATTAGATACATTTTTAGCAGATGGGTTGTTTAGGATTCTTCTAGCTTAGACTTGGTTATGTAGAAAGTGAGCCACGAGCTAAAGGATGTTGTAGGCTTTAGTGCATTTTTAAAGGCTGGTAATAAGATTTGGCTATTCTCAAGTACCAACAATATGAAACGAACACACACAAAAAAAAAAAAAAAAAAAAAAAAAAAATAATAATAATAATAATAAGAAGAAGAAGAAGAAGAAGAACAACAACAACAACAACAACAACACTACTAAAAAAATGATTTAACCCAAGTACATGCAATATGAACATCGAAAAAAATAAAAAGTAAAAAAATAACAACCAACTTGAGTAATAAACTCATTTCGAATTGAGCGAGCGAAAAAAATCAATGGGTATCAAGTAACATAAAAAAAATCCAATCAAAATTGAAAACAATTTTATATGAAAAATTGATATAAGAAAGGAAGAATAGTAATGATTTTTACTTTACCCAAAATGTAATATGAATTGAGAGAACAATGTCCTTTTGACTTCTAATAATTTTGAATGATAAAGAAAGAAAAGAAACAAAAAGAAGAGCGAAGTCATTTTTGTCGTGAAAAAAAATGGATATCAAGTAACAAAAAAATCCAATCAAAATTTTTAAAAAAATTACATGAAAAATTGGTATAAAAATGAAAAAATAGTAATGACTTTCATTTTACCTGAAAGTTAATACAAATTGAGAGAGCAATGTCCATTTTACCTCTAATAATTTTGGATGATAAAGAAATAGAAGAAAGATGATCTTGAACGGTAGGACAAGCGAAAAGAGAAAATATATATATATACTAAATATAATTATTATTATAAAATAAAAGATTAATTACAAAAAAAAATCACTCAACTATAAAATAACTTACAATGATGGATTCAATCTTTAAAATTTTATTATAATATCAACTTTCAATTTCGACCTTCAATTGAGAGATTTATTTTCTATAGAATAGCAAAAGAATATCTCAATTGAAAGGAAAATCTAAATTAAGAACTGATATTATAAAATTTTAAAAATAAAATTTAACATTATAATCTGAACTTTAATTTACAATTAAGCCTAAAATAAAATAAAGAGATATTTTTATTTTAAAAGATTTTAAATTATCTCTCCTCATAAGTTAAAATACAATTTTTCTAAAAAATTTCAATTCCGAGCTTTTTCTAACAGGATATTTTTTTCACTTTTCACGAAATTAATTTTTTTGAATGCCCAATGTCACCTAAGAAAAATAATCACCATCCCGCTACCGCCACTTATTAAACTGTCTTATCTTGGGCAGCATTTTCACCTTTGCTTGGTTCATGATAATTTAATAAACTACATCTAAGCAAGTCATTTACAAACTAAACAACAATGAACAGAATAGATAGATCGGAGGATCTAAGCAATACTTTCAAAACTTGAATACTTTGTTAACTTCTGAGCTTAAAAATCATTGGCTCTAAGGAGATCCAAAATAAAGAAATCAAATGCACGGGTAAAGTTATGGAAATCAGGGCAGTTAGAAGTACTGCCAATTTTCTTGCTGCATATGCTAATTAAGGAAGTACATATAAATCACTAAACACAATCTATAAAATTAATCTATAAAGTGAAGACAGTTGCTAATTTGCAACTCTGAAAATTGAAAGAAAAGAAGCAGGCAGAGGACTACTTAGAAAACTAAAATTTTGAATAATACTCAACATGGTAGCATATCTTTATGGCACTCCCTCCAATCTGGACTGGTTTTCTTTCCTCCCCGCTCAAGTAGTTTCTGCGATCAGAGTGGGGGGCTTCCAGCATCCTGCATCATTATCAGCTTAACAAACTCTCAGATCAAAGAAGCTTTCAACATCCATTGTCATGGTTTATGCAACTTGAACCCAAATACTCTTGGAACATAGCTCTGAGATGGCTTTTGTGGCTTGAGGTGCCCGTACGTCATCAGGAACAGATGAGGAAATGTAGTCCCAAAGTAGGCTCCATCAATGTCTAATATATATATAGTTAAGGAAACTTGATATGAAAAATAGCCAAGGCATAGAAGGAGGCCACATGCATAAGAATACTGACCCCAAAGCATTTACCATCTCAGTGGCCAAAACATCATAACAAAATTTTCCAAATGTTTAGAAGTTTAATAGATTTTATTGCATAACAAATGTAGGATAATTGCCTAAAGTATACCTCCATCACAATCAATTATTGCTTTATGTTATCATCAAAGATGTTGTAATAAGCATAAGGATGGTACGAATGAATGAGACCAAAGGAAAATGAAGAATTACTGACTGCAGAGGCACGAAACAATATATACTAAGATGCAACTAAGTACTCATTCAAAATGGTTGAAATAAAAATAACTAGTTTGTTGGACGTCCAGTAGAATTATGAATACAGCTGCATACGCATGCAAAAGAATATATAATTATAAGTTTGTACCATGACAAGGCTCCAGCTTAAGCCTGGTTTAAAAATATGCTAGCAATGAGCAGGACTTGATTTCTAAAATAAGTTAGACTTGTTAGCATGTCCAATTATAAAGCATTCCAAAAGCCTACCTGGATACTCAAGTACACAAATAAAAAACAAAACCAAAAATCAAAAGTGGCTTAGAAAAGGATCTAAATCAAGCAAGTAGAGTTTGGGATACTGGAAATTCCAGGATCATGTTCCTGATGCATATAGAAGCAATTCCAACAAAAACAAGATCCTTCAAATTACACTTTAAAACATTTACTAACACCTAGAAGGGGGCCAGTCAATGAATGAAAAGAGAACAACACCATACAAATGAAGCAAACTGAAACCCTCCCCCTAGGACAAGAACTAATTCTAATACACGGAAGAAAGCAAGTGAACAAACTAAACAGAACAACAGATGATGAATGGAGCAAACTTGAAAAGAAACCTCCTCGTATGACAAGAACTATTATATTTGTAAATCCTAAACAATAGTTCTCTTTGAAATTAAAGAAGTCCATGTTAGCTGCAAAACATATTATGAATAGGCAATATTGAATGCTAAACATGCATAAGAAAAGTATATTTATGGGAGAAAATGTAAAATTGATGTGAACACATACATTTAAGGAGCCCCATCCAAAAACACTGAAGGGAAAAAAAATAAAAATAAAAAAAGAAGGATACTACCTTGGTATTTGGATCGTGGGTAGTAAATATCTTCACACCTAGGGCAACATATTTTGACAGTGCTTGACCGAGGGCTGTCTGATTGACCTACCGGAAGGCATGGTTGCCCACAGCAGTAAACTCTTGGGCATCTCCCAAAGTCACAGTTCTTATACTTGTCCAGCTGCAGAAAAAACAAAATCATTCTAGCAGGTGCGCCAATATTGAAGTGATCCCATCATAACACTGTCCAAAGAACTTAATCACAAAGTCATACCATAGCTGCCATCCCTTTGCTGGTCAATATGTATCGGGCATGAATCAGACCGTAAAGCATCTCTGCCACTGATTCAACTAATTCATGTTGTTCCTCTGTAAACATATCCCCTATCCCAATCAATTGATAGAAACAATCCAATAAGTGACCAAGGCCACAAACATGTAATTCTATGTAAATAAATTGATCGCAAGGCTCCAGGAAACAGAATGTTACGATAACAAGTTATTGCAGATAATGTTATTCTCTGCTAGGCTTTCTGGAAATAGAGTTCATATAGTTGCATTATGCCTGCATATGCAACTAATGTGAAGAACAAAACAATGATCATCATCATTTGCAGGACCGCATCACACTCCTCAAAATGACTTTGACATGAAAGAATATTGATTTTTAAATAACATGTCAAAATGAGCATACCAATCAACCTAAAGATGCTATGCTTACCATGAGAGGATTCTACATCCAAAATCAAATCAAGTGCATAATCATAATAAGGAACTTGACTGCTTAATCCACATAGGTTAAAATCATCTTGTATGTAGTCATCATCAACTTCACAAAAGAACTCATTCCCTCGCAAATTGCAGAACCATGAGATCCAAGAAGTGTCATCCCCATCAGAACCACTAACATCTGATTCCTCACTGTCAGTTTCAGATTCCTCTGCAGTGGATCAGCCAACTAACAAACTTATTTGCTGATATCGATGACAAGATAAAAATTTATAAACTAAAGAAAAAAGAACAAAAAGTTTGGAAAAAGATTTATCCAACACACTATAGGAGGAGGAGAAATCTATGTATCAAAACCCACTAAAAAACACATAGGAAATACAGATAAAAATAGTAAGGAAGACTTGTTGAGTTTAAAAAAATGTATAAAGAAGACAAAAATGAAACTGCTCAAGGAATGCCATAATAGGTACTTCACACATAATTATGCATAGTATAGTTCATGTTCTAGTCGTCCCTTCCATGGTGGCCCAAAGTAAGACAGCTCTAATAAGTAACAAGCAGAATTGCTAGAAAGACTTTTTTCTGGCATGTCCATTCTAGCTTGAAAACTGCTAAATTTGTTTCAATTATGCAAATAAAAATATGAAATTGCAAAGCTGAATTATAATTTGAAGTTTTCTATTCTTTAGAAAAACAATAAAAGATATTACAAATATTGTTCATTTTGTCAAAATCCACAGTTTGCTTTTGACAAAGTAGTGGGGTTTGGGATACTCCTTAAAAAATAAACGTTTACAAGCAGTGGGATGCCATCTTATATTATTAGACTCTCTTGCATTTTCTTGCAACTTAATTGAACCTAGATATCAAACTGCTGCAAAAATAGTTAATGGACTTGAAATTTTCTTTCATTTTCCAAAACACAAATGTCTACAAATTAGAAAATATCTCTCAAGAAAACTCTAGACTGCAGCTAAACAAGCATCGATATCAAGCTGCAAACAATCTGTCAACCTTGAAAGTGTATGAATTCATAAGAATTCGGAGGATTCATGATTATGGTAGTTGTTAACATGTTAGCCATTCAGAAAGTGTCATTATCACCCTCAAAGAAAGCAACTGTGACTCTTGCTAACAACTCTAGGACTCACAGCCTCAGCTTTGTTGCTTTTTAGTGCCATTATAATTACAGTAACAACTGAAATCTATCAGACAAAGAATATAACTTCAAGGTTCTAAGACAAAATTCAAAGATTAAATTATATAGAAAATTAGCAAAATAAACTAATTTAAAAAAAAAAAAGAGCATGAAGCGCTTGATATAGGATATTAATGATTCAACAAACAGAACACACAAATAATAACATATATAGAAGCAAAATTATGAATATAACTAAAAAGTTGTAAGAAAAAAAGAATACCATCAGAGGCGTTGTTTTTGGAAAGGGGATCCTTTTGATCAGGTGGATGCTTCCCCATGAGAAGAGACTGAGAGGAAACATCTTTGCTGTTGATTGCTCTAGAAGTAGAGGGAGAGGATCGCTCAAGATGCTTATCAAAAGTTGTAATAAATATTTCTTTATTAATTAAAAGATTTTTAATTATATATATATATGGTAATTTTACATATAACAGTAATTATTAACAAATTTTTACTAAATACTTATAATATTTTTTATAAACTATTAGTAATCGTCATTATTATTAGCTAACTCGAAACCCTAATGAATTTAGCTCGGATAGTTTTGGCATGATAAAAAATACATCCTTAACTTATGGCCTTGAGTACCTTGTCACTCCTTATCTTAGTCTGTCACTGGTCAGTGAGTCATGAACTTGATTCGTGATTCGCTAATGAGTCACCATCTGTGACTCACCACTCATGAATTCGATCAATAACTCAGTGTTTTCCAGCAAAAGTTTTTGATTCTCTTCTTGCGAGGTAGAGGATCATTTCAGTAAAAAGAAATCCATTTTAACTTGATCGTATTCCAAAACTCAATTAATGAAGGATGGGATATTTTTTTAGGATAAAGGAATAAAAAGAGGTTTTGTAACAAAATAGAGAGAGAAAAAATAAAGTTGGTTTTTAAGCTGGAAAAAAGAAAATAACACTGGTTTTTAAAAGGGAAAAAAGAACTAAAGTTTAAAAGACAACATAAGGAATTTTACGGAGAAGGAAGGAGCAAAGCAACAAAAGGCACTATCACTGACTTAAAGATACAGTAACATTAAAGGTAATGTAAGAGACTTTTCCAATAAATTAAATTTTTATTTAATTTTCTTTATTTTATTTTGGGCTTTAAAGGCTTTATACTTTTTATTATTCTATGTAAATAACTTATGTGTATTGATTTCTTGATATTTATGGTTTATTATTGTATTTATATGTGTTTTTATGAATTAGGAATGAATTTGTGCTTGTTTTATGATTTGGTTGAACTTTGTATCTTTCATTGCCACTTTCTCTCTTTAGAAGTTAAAATTTTCGCTTGATCAAATCATGCAATCCATGTTGTTTAATGTGTTCTGATATTAATTTGAGTGTTATATATTGATTAAAACGGTTTGAGGGTGTCTTACGTGGGTCTTTATCCTTAAGTTTGAGTTTTGGACTTTTGAGCAGTATCCATGGTGACATTCCAATATTATTGGACCATTCTGGGTTGACTTATGGACCCATTCCATAAGTGGGTCACAGACCTAGTCTGTGACTCACTCCCTAGATGAGTTCGTGACTAGCTCAAGAATGGACCGTGACTCACTGGAAAGGGCATGACTTGCCTATATCAGTTTCTAACTCATCTGGTTCTTGAGTGAGTCTGTGACTCAATCCCATTCAAGTTTTTTTTGGGTCTTTATTCTATATGTATGTGTTGTGTGAATAATATATGATATGATGTGTTTATGCATTCCATGCATCATACTAACAAGGTTCTTTTGCAGCCATTACAAAGTTATCCACGTAGCTTGAGAGTTTGATTTATTATGGGACGATGAGTACTACTTGGACAAGTTTTGAGCCTCAATTTCTTTAGGAGTTTACTCAGAGTAAAGTTGTAATGGCCTTGATCGAGGTATATTGGCAAATGGAAATTCTCTTTGAGCTGTGGGAAGATTGAAGCATTGATTAAGGATTAGTAGCTATAGTCATAATAGAGTCAGCAAGCTGGTTTAGATGTCCGGATGGGTGTCTAGTTAGAAGGTTTTTATCAAGTCACTTTAAATCAATGTCAGAATCAAATTTGGGGTTGGCTAAAATCATTGAAATAGCATTTAAAGGAGTAGAGATGATAGATCCAACATAGGATAAATCTATTGACAGTTAGGAATTGGAATTGGATAGAAGATTGGATGAGTTCAAAAGGAGGATGAGATCCATGATGATAGATATAATAAATTTTATGGCATAGCCTACTAGTCAACAACCTTTGATAGCTACTGCTACCTATGGAGAACTTATGACTATAGGAGGTACCCCTATTACTCCCCAAGTGAGACCTTTTTTAGTAGTTGAGTCAAAAGGAATTAGGTCACGAGTTTAGCTTGTGAAGTAGTTGAAGGATAAGGGAATTGCACCTAAAGAGGATTTCATTTTGGAGGAAGAAAAGCCACCTATGGTATAAGCCTAGAGAAGAAAACAGTCTTGGATGGAAGATCCGATTCTTAAAAAATGAAGGAGAAAATATAGGCGATGGCTCGGGTGTTGTTAATAGGAAAAGAGTTAGTTTGGAAGATAGAGATCTGAAAAGCGAAGATGTTCCCCCTCAGTGGTTTAAAATGCTCGATCTGCTAAAGTTTGATGGTACATCTGATCCATCTACCCATGTTAAGTAATACACCTTGGCCACGAAGGTTACTAATCTCACTAAAAGGCAGAAGGTTGAATATTTCAAACTTAGTCTTTCTGGTCCTGTAATTGATTGGTACCATGGCCTAGATAGGTGCATTAAGGAGGATTGAGACATATTGACAGAGAAATTTCTAAGGCAATATGATTGTAATATAAGGATGGAAGTCACTTTGAAAGACCTCGTGTTGTTGTAGTAAAAATCGGATGAATCTTTTCATGAATACCTTACATGATGGAGGAATCGGGTCATGGAAATGAAAAGAAAGCCTGACACTCTTGATCAAATTAAGCTTTTCTTTTAGAATGCTAATTCTTTTTTGAAGGACACCCTAAAAATGAAAGGATTAAAGGATTGGGAGTCCTTGAAAGACATTGATATTAAAGTTGAAGGTGAATATCTGGCTAAGAAAGTGAGTTCTGCAAGTAATGGCAACTTCGATGCTAGTCATTAGGGATATAGAACTACACCTCGAAAAGTTGATGTCACTACTGCTACTGAAAAAAAGGTTTAAGTGTTAGGTGCAGAAGGTACTCAGAGGTAATACTAAAATTTGGGCAGATCTTTATCATAGGTGTTAGACCGTTTGATGAAAAAAGGAAAGTTGTAGCCTCTATCGATCAGACTGGCTAGGAATCATGGTCAGCCTAACCATCGAGTTAACCAATATTATACCTTTCATTAGCATACAAGTCATCTTATAGATTATTGTAAAACCCTAAGGGATAGAATCTAGGATCTCATTGATAGTAAGCAAATCACTGAATCGGAGAAACAGGCAAAGAAGAAGGGAAATTATAATGCATTTCCACCTTATATATCAATGATTGATTTAGGCTTGTAGGAGTATCAGGTGCTAGGTGATTTATATGGAAATGAGTATTTAGTCATCACTCGCCTTGAGCGGTAAAATATAGAAAAATAATAGGAGTTAGAGTTATACATGAATGATTGTTGGGAATCTCCTGATAAAGATGAAATGTTCATCAATCCCTTAAACCTATGGGATTTAGAAAATAAGGAAGAGGTGTAAAAAGTGAAGTTGATTACCCAAAGTGGTAGAGTGCTACCTGAAGTAGAAAAACCAGTAGATTTTCAATCATTGCCTACAGAAAAGGAATTACAGAAGGTTCAGATTCTTAGGCAACTGAAGAAAACCCTAGCTCAAATTTATGTATAAGAGTTATTGAGATAGTCACCTTGCTACAAATAAAAAAAATAGTGGAGGCTTTGTCTAAGTTTAGTATGGCCACTACCATTTCACCTTCAGAATTGCTTGATTTGGTTAAAGGAAGTGTTGGCGAAAGCATTGTACATACCGACAGGGATTTGCCCATTAAAGGTCAAGAACATAACCGTCCTTTATATAAAAAGGCCCAGGTCAATAGGAAATATACAGCCTGTGTAATGATAGATGATTACCTTTAAACTGAATGAGCTGATGCTGAATAAGTTTGATTTGGTGGTTACAACTTATGATAATTCTCATTACCAAGCAGCAGGTACTTTCAAAGCATATGTTAAGACTAGAGAGATCAATACCAAAATTGAATTTGCGGTGCTACCAATACCTATAAATTTCTCTGTGTTATTAGGAAATCTTTGGTTCCATAAATTAGGAGGAGTTCCATCCACTCTCTATTAGATGATCAAGATTTCATACGAAGGTAAAATGGTTGTTATAAAGGCCGTAAGAAAAAATCTGGTCTTTATGGTGGAGATAGCTAATCACCCTTTTAATGGATTTCATATAGCTACTATCAAAGCTGGTAGTGAGGATGAGTAGAATTACACCTTGTAGGTGATGAACATGATAAAGAAAATACACTTTTTACCTGGAGCTAGTTTAGGAAAAGACTCTTAGGATCCTTCTAAGCCTATCAACACAGCAGGTCAAACTAGTCAGAGAGGATTGGGCTATAAAAGGTTTGATGATAGGGGAAAAAGCCATTAAAATAAAAAATTATACCACACATTTTTTATAGCTTTATTCATACAACAACTTCGCTCTAATATCATGGTGAGACTAAGCTTATGATGATTAGTGGGGAAGTTCTACTTGGTTTTGAGATCTTTAATGACGTTTTTGACTAGGTAACTAAAATGATGAAACCTACTAGAAGGTTTTGGGATAAGGAGACCATGATTAAACTACCTGACTGGGATGATACTCCTGAAGAAATTATAACTTCTGAAGTTTTGACTTTCGATTTTAAGGGCAAAGGGAAAGTTGAATTTGAAGTTCCTATATCTAAGCTAAAAGAGGATAATGAAAAGCCTGTTATGGTTGCTGATTAGGAAGTTTTGGGAGATTCAAAAGATAGAGTGGGCTCATCTAAGGCATCAAACTCACCTGAGGTAGATGAGAATGCTTTTTTAGATACTCTTTTTATACCTGAACTTTTTAACGTTGATGTATGTAGCTCCTTTTAGATTAATAATATGAGTAACTTTGCTTACTTGTGTGATTTTTTGCATGATTTCACTTCGCATGATCATAACAATAAAGTATCCATATTTGACATTAATTCAATATGTATAACTCATTCAATCTTAGCACTCTTGAAAATTCAAGAAAAATCTTGACAGCATCTGATATCACCCTTGAAGAGAGGAAAAAAGTTGAGAGGATATTAAAAAAAGTTGAAAGAGTCTTTGCTTGGACCTATAAAGACATGCCAAGAGTTTATTGTGCAGTTATTGAGCATGCCATTCCTATTTTTCCGGATTACAAACATGTCAAGTAGAAGCTTAAGAGGCTTAGGCCTGAATGGGCAGAGAAAGTCAAAGAGGATATACAGAAGCGGATAAAAGCTAAGTTTTTGGTGGAGATTCAGTATCGTACCTGGTTAGAAAATGTGGTTTTGATAACCAAAAAAGATGGAAGAGTTCGGGTTTGTGTGGATTACCAGGATTTAAATAAAGCTTATAGGAAGGATGACTTTTTGTTTCCTCACATAGATGTCCTAGTAGTTAGTGTAGCTGCTTCTACCATGTATAACTTTGGCAATGGATATGCTAGTTCAAATCAGATCTTGAATAAGATTATGGATAGGGTCAAGACAACATTCATTACTGAATGGGGTACGTATGCCTATTGAGTTATGCTGTTTGTGTTAAAGAATGTAGGGGCTACTTATCAGAGGATGGCTATGAAAATTTTGGATGATCTAATTCATAAGGAGGTGGAAGTGTTTATGGATGATATGATGGTCAAGTTGATCACTTGTGAGGGTTATTTTACAGCCTTGGAGAAATTCTTTCGAAGGATTGACAAATACAACCTTCATTTGAATTTAAAAAAGTATGTTTTCAGAGTTACTTCAAGAAAGCTCTTGGGATATGTAGTGTGTCAGAGAGGGATAAAAGTAAACCCTGATAATGTAAAAGGTATAAGGGAAATGCCTATACCACAAAAAGAAAAAAAAAAGCAAGCATTCTTGGGTTGGTTGCAGTAATTCAATTTGTGAGCCCATCTTTAAGCTGCTTCCAAAAGATCTGCCAATGGTGTGGAATGAGGATTGTCATATGGTTTTTGATATGGTCAGGGAATACCTCCTACATTTGCTAGTACTATGGCCACCCCGAGCAGGAAAGCCTTTGGTTTTGTATCTGGCTATAGAGGATAGTTCGGTGGGGGCAATGATGGCTTAGGAGGATGATTTTTGAGTAAAATATATTGTATATTACCTTAGCCAGAAATTCTTATCGTATACGATTCATTACATGGAGGTAGCGAATATTTGCTTATTAGTCATATTGGCTTTTAAAAAATTAAGGCATTATTTTCATTCATACAAGGTGCATGTCGTAGCCAAGAAAAATCCTCTTAAGTATTTGTACGAAGCACCCTTACTATTTGGGAAAATAGAGAGGTGGTTGATTTTTTTATAGGAGCTTGATGTTGAATACATAGCTCAGAAGACCATTGAAAATAGAGCAGTGGTGAAATTTTTAGTAGATCATTCATTGAAAGGGAAGGAGATGTTATACGAGTTCCCAGATGAAAATATCATGGCTATAACTATGCAAGGATGGTAAATGTTCTTCGATGGAGTCATGAATAATAAAAGCACAGGGATAGGAGTAATTTTAGCAACCATTGAAGGAGAAAAGTTACCCCTAGCCAAGAAGTTCATAAGAAGGCTACTAATAATGAAGCTGAGTATGATGCATAGAAACTTTAAAGGCTCTAGGGGTAAGGAATGTCGAGATCTATGGTGACTCATCCTTGGTAGTCTACTAGGCAAAAGGTGAATGGGCAGTCAAAAAAGAGCGGTTGGTGCCCTATGTAAGCTATTTGAAGACATTGGGTGATCCATTCGAGGTTTATCTCTTCAAGTATGTTTCCCAGGATGAAAACCAGTTAGTCGATGCTTTGGTAACACTTGTGTCAATGTGGGATAACCTAGAAGGAGTGAGCATGAAACTCATACTAGTCTTTAGTTTTGACAAGCCATACTATGATGTATAGCATGTGATGGACATTGAGACAAATATTGGGATGCATTGGTATTTTGATATTCAAAATTACCTTGAAAGGTCTGTGTTTCCAGAATAAGCCATAAAAAAAGGATCAGAGGATGTTGTGTAAGTTGTTTGCATAGTTCATCGTTATTAATGGAGTTCTTTATAAAAGGCAGCCTGATGGGATACAATTAAGATGTGTAGTCGATAGGGAAGCCAAGAAAATGATAGAAGAGGTTCATGCAAGAGTTTGTGGTGCTCATATGCATGGTTTGGCCCTAGTTAAAAAGATAATGCATCAAGGGTTCTTTTGGCTCAAAATGGATACAGATTGCTATAAATATATAAAGGAGTGTTAGCTGTGTCAACAATACGCTAATCTAAGACATATCCCTATATCAGAACTGTGCAATCTTACCTCATTGTGGCCTTTTGCTGCTTAGGGTATCGATATTATGGGGATGATTAATCTGCCAATATCAATTTATTATTGTGGCTATTGATTATCTTTCTAAATGGATAGAGGAAGAAACATATAGGAATCTGGGTGCAAAGGAAATGGCAAGGTTCATCGAAAAGAGATTGATATGCAGGGATAAATAACACTTAGCTCCTTCATTCTCTTCAATTTTCTTATTTCTACCCTAAACTTACTTCATTTCTTTTAATTACTCCCTATATTATACTTTTTTTTTCTAATTATGCACATGCATGTCTTACTATGAAATTACCATATTGCCCTCTTTCTTCTAAAATAATTCCCTCTTAATCCTACCTACAAGACTTTGACTAACCCAACATTTATTAATCATAATACCATTTAAAAATGAAAATATCCTCCAAGGCCATATATAAGGGACTCACATCAAGCCAGTCTTGAATGTGTTTCCTCAGAGCATGGCAATAATCTATTTTTATGGATGGTGTGTTAATGGTAAGCGTAATATCAATATGCTCTATGTCTGGGTTATCCCTGGCTTAGGCAGCAAAGGTTGTAATTTTCCTTCCTTAATAAGATGATTAAGGAGCCGAGATAATGATTTTCCTAATCCCATAGCCATTTTCCGTGGCTGATACCTCTATGTCTATGCCACTATTACCCCCAAGATCACTATTACTTCTGCCATCCTTATCAAAATTATGGTAGGTAGAACTGGCCTTTAACTTTATATATTTAGCCTCGACTTTGATGGCTATATCCTTTAGAAACTCCTAATCCTTCAAGCCTTTCATTTTGAGCCCATCTTTTGTTAGTGGTTATGCCCTAGGCCATACGTTTGGTTTTTTTAAGTAATGTCACATTTCATTTTATAAAATTGGATTTTCTTCATGTTATTATATTTTGACATGTTAGAATATAATAATATTTGTAAATAACAATTTAATGTTATTTTGACTATTCCTAGTTATTTATCATTAAAGGAATAATGATAAATAAAACTAGTACGAGTTTAATTGATAAATATGGAATGATTATATATGGTGATATAAATCAAACTTATAGGTACTCATTGGAGAATAGAGTACTGGATTGACCCGTTATGAGATACTACATGGGTTAATATCATTAGTGATCTCATAATAGTTATTTTATTGATCCTTAGACCTGAGATTATCATAGTATCCTAAATGAGGAACATTATGTTTTGACATAACTAAACATTATCTTTAATCGGATAATAAAGGTTATGATTGGACATGATGGTAATCATGTAGAGGATAGTGAATAATCAAGATGGATTTTATCCCTCTTTTATGAGAGAGATATCTATTGGATCCTTCGATAAGTAGGACTGAGAAATGCATAACCATGCTCAAATGAATTAATGGAGCAATTAATGTTATTTGATATTATCAGTCTACTTAGTGATCAAGAAATTATATGTTTGAACTATATAAGTTTGACATGGACCATGATTTATGTTCATACAAGATATCATATGACAAAGGGATTATAAAATGTGTATGAGGTTAAAATTGAATTATTGATATTCATATTATTTGGATAGTCGTAATGTCTTGCTAAAGGCTGCTTATGACTTGTGGGCCCATGATGGTACTAGGATCCACGGCCAATATAATATGAACCTATTGGGTCATACACATAGAATGTGATGAATGGACTAAGGGTTAATTCGGGTATTTCAAATTTTATTTTATGAAAAATTAAAATTCGAAATAAATAATGAAATAAATAAATATTAATTAGGATTAATATTATAATTTTATTTTAAATAAGAAATAAAGTATTTCTTATTTTAATAAGAAATATAGGCCCAAAATTCTCTCTCTTAATTAGGGTTAGCCCAACTATATATATATATGATATATATGGTTGATAACCCTAATACACACATCTAAGAGGGCGAGCCATCACTTTGAGAAAGTGAAGAGAGAAATTCATTTTCTATAACCTTAGCCGCCAAAAAAGGGAGCTAGCACCCCAGGCAAATTTGGTCCTCACGTTCGAGTGTGGATACCGGTAGAGGGTGTTCATTTCGTGTGAGGTAACACCTGTAAAATGATTTTATGCTTCAAGAGGTTAGTACTCGTTACTTTCTCTTTTTTGAGTCAATTTGATCGCATAGATCCTGATGGGTTTCATTAGTTCCACTGCATTTTATTTTTGTTTTCTTATGTCGAAACCCAACATCTTTTAGGTAGGGATTTGCATTTTAGATGAACAGTTAGATCTATTAACAGTCTCTAGCTTCTTTTTCATTTCCATTACCCTACTCTTCCATCAGGAAAGATACTTATAGAAAAACTCTTTTGGCTTCTTATGTAGTAGCTTTAGATTCTTTAAGATCACTTCCATCCTTATGCTATAGTCATACTACTTTAAGAAATCTTATATTAGCCTATCCTAGTATTTCTTTATTTCTCGATCCAACTCATGGTACCAAATAACAAAAAAGGGCTTATAAGAATGAGGCTGAAGTATTCAACCTTTTATTGTTTAGTGAGGGTGGTCCCTTTAATTTCTAGGGTGTATTACTCTATGTGGACTGCTGGATCAGAAGTGCTATCAAACTAGGCAAGTCTAACATTCTAAACTTTCATAATAGCACTTCTTTGCTATCTAAATCCCTATCTTCTAGGTCAATACCCTTACCTGTTGGCATTAATTAAGCCATAACCTTCATCTTTTCCTCCATCTTTCATAAGGTTGAATCCTCTATTCTTGGTACCTTACTTTCTAGGGCTTGTAAATGGTCATCCTCTAAGGCATAACCCTCATATTCCTATTGCTCAACTAGGGGAATAAGAGGTGTCTTGCCACTGGAATTAGCAGTAGTTAAAAAGGCTATAGTCGTTGCTATAGGTGTTTCTCTAACCTTGGTTTATTCAACTTGACTAGTAGTAGGTTTTATAGGGTTAGTTCTAGTAGCAAACACCAAAATAGACACCATTTCGCTCATTATTGACCTTTTCAAATTCCTCAAATCTCTTATCAAATTCTTAAGGTTCAGAAGCTCAAATCTATTATGGATCTGCCATTGTTGTATATGCTAAAGCCACTATAAAGGTATCAACTAAACCCAAATCTAATCTTGATTTTGCTTTTGATCTGGCATGCTCTACTAAAAGCTCTTTGACAAGGTGACCATTTAAACCCCTAAACCACTTAGGCGCATGATTTAAAATGGTTAAAAAAAATCAGAGGGTTAGAATGATACATGAGATACACATTATATATGTATATGTTAGGTATACATATGGTGTAAGACATATATGTGATGCAGGGTGCATGAATGTGTTATGTATATGATGCATGAAGAATATGTTATTCATAGATGTATGAGAGTGATGCACATGAATGATATACATATGATGTGTGACTCAGTTGTTAGCATGAAACATAATGATGTGTGATATATAAGTTACGTATGAGCCTGGCATGCATATAATGAATTTGAAGAATTCTATACACAAAGTAGGACATGTGGGTTAATAAAAAAACTAATGCAGAATATGCATTTTATAATATATAAAACAAAATATATGCATTATCATAGTAAAGAGAATTTTCACATAGAATGCACGCGTTTAACATTTTCATATTATTATTTTGTTTACGCAAGAAATGACATGCTTGCACACATATATTTTTGTTTGATACAAAATTATGCACACAAGATTTACATGTTTTAATCTTTATTACATATAATGATTTGTGCAAGTAGAAACTATACACATGAGATAAGATTCACATACATCAAAAATCTATGCACACCAAACATGCGTATTTCATTACTTATTATCATTATTTTTGTTATTTTATAAAAATGCATGCACATATACACAACATAGAAAAACATATGCAAAAGAAAGGAAAATCCTTTCGACTTTATTACTCCTATATAGGAGGTAATGCAGTATTTTTTCTAGGTGGGATTATCTCATGGATTAATAGGGAACCCAATGAATGTGTATGGTGCATGGTGGAAAATCGACAGCATAACCTCTCTTAATTGAGAGTGCATAAAAATGGATTTTGGTTGTTGTGTATTTAAACAATCCAAGTTAAATGAAATGTGCCCACCAAGGCATGAAAGCCTTTAATGAGCAAACATTTAAATTTATTTAGATTTATTCAATACACAAAGGCCCACATCACAAGCAATATATTAGCATATACCCCTTATTGGAAGTGTCTATACCATTACACGAGCTTTTGGTCTAGTGATATAGCTTTAGTGGTATCCAAGCATGGTCCTTATTGATAGGTCTAGCTCATCGCGAGCATAATGCCTGATTGGGTAACCATTTGATATACCAAAAGGTATGAGGCTTAGGCTGGTGGTCCTCTTTAGCACTTTCCTACATTGAGTGAACGTAAGGTCAGGCTTTAGGATTGTACTGAGGTTAAAAGAAGGATACCTAACTTAATTATAAGGCCCTAGCATGAATGTAATTTAATTTTTTGAAAAGAGATGAAAAATCTTAATCTCTAAACTTATTTATATTAAATTAACTAAAGGTACTTTCAAAGAAAAATCCCATGGGTCCTTGATGTCATGTAATTTAGTATGGCCATTTTGTTTAGTTATGCATCATTTTATGAGTTTAATGTATGTGTTTTGTTATGTTTTAAATTACTTTTTATTTCTTATTTGTTTTATAGGTTGAATGTTCCTATTTGGATGATTTGAAGCATAAATAAAGAATTTTTATTGAAGAATTGAAGAAAAAGATCTTAAAAAGGTTTTAGAGATATTGCCAACTTGTTACAATAGGTGTCGACTTGTTACAATGACTCCAGATACAGACTCAAGCCCTGTTGAATCGAGTCATAAAGTAGTTAAAAGCATGCCAACTTGTTACAATAGTGCCGACTCATTATAGAGCCTATTTATGCTGACTAAATCAACTCGGCACCAGTGCGCCGAGTCGTCAATAAAGCAAACCAATGCAACCTTTCACACACCTCATCAAGATTACACCCCTCTCCAAAAAGGCATCATTTGGGACACCTTTGGGCCAATAAATACATGAAGATAACTACATTTTGGATATAGAAAAACTACCAAGTAACTTCTAAAAGAATTAGAAAAGATTATAAGAAAAAAGAATAAACTAAAGAAGAAAAAAGATTAAAAGGTCGTTCAATATTCAAGTATTTTTCTAAAGAAGTATAGAGGAGTCATCACCATTCTTTCTTCTCTTTATTCTTTAGTTCTTTACTTGATACCATTGTCTTCTTTGTGTATTTATTTTGACAATATGTATTTAGGCTAATTTTAATTATTAAAATTGCAAGAATGAATTGATTTATATTAATACAATTGGCTTACTTTATGCATGAATGATTTAAGTTCAATTGGGTGCTTAAATTGTTAAGTATGCTTGATCACCTTAGTTAATGTGTTAATCAATTTGTTCACAATGAGTGTTGGGGTATTTTGGTGGAAAGGGAATTGAATTTACTTAAAGTCTAGAGATCACTTAAGAGATAATGATTTCACTTTGAGGGGATAAAGAATAGGCATAGAATTCCATGGTTTTCATCTATCTCCACAATGACATGAGAGTGCTTGTGGACTCTAGATGGAAATGCCCTTATTTTAGAATGAGAGTTGCATCTAAGGATAATAGGCCCTATTCTCCAATCATTGTATGTATATGTGTTTCATTGAATCATTAATTGACCAATTTATGACTTGCAATTCTAATATCTTATTTGTTTATTTGTAGTTATAAATTTAGATTAGATTATTAAATTAATTTAGTAAACACTTTAGTACAAACAAATTCACTCAAAATTATTATTGCCTATCCATCTTCGTATCTACTCGGTTAATAAAAAATAACTATTATATATATTGATTCCTAGTGTTCGACACCCTACTCAGTCTATCTAAGTCTTAAAGACTAGGGTAATAAAATTTACACAACATCAAGTTTTTAGCATCGTTACTAGGGAGTCAAGTAAGTGATTGTTTTTATTAACTTAGGGTAAAAAAAAGGTTGATTTAGGCCTTTGTCTAATTTTATTTATTTGTTTGATTAGTTGTAGTAGTTTAGTTTGTTTTGTTTGTTACCTTTTATGCGTAGAATTAAAAGTAGAGATAATCTTTTTCCATTTTCTCTTGAAATTGATATAACTTTATATGCTTTGCACAGATATCAAAGATAGCAACAAGAAGAGGAAGACCAAAGTTCAAATATCATGGCTGATCAACATAGGTGCACTTTGGGCGATTTTGCTATACCCGACATATTGGTGAGTTTTAAAGGAATTATAGTGCCTATCATTACCAACAATAACTTCAACATCAAGCTAAGTATTATCCAAATGGTATCAAAATAATCAGTGCAGAGGTCTCTATGGAGAAGATCCCTATGCCCACATTTTGTCCTTTCTCAATATGTGTGCAACATTCAAAATAAATAGAGTGACGGATAATGCAATTTGTCTTAGACTATTCCTTTTTTCAATCAAGGGCAAAGCACAATTATGGTTGGCTAGCTTGCCTAGTGAGTCTATCATTACATGAGATCAATTAAAGCAATCATTCCTTTATAAGCACTAGTCGACAATTGGCAAGTGTATTGAGTCGACAAGTAATAAAATGGAATATTTTTAAGACCATCAAATATCAAACCATAGGGACACAAATTGGTGCAAGAAAATTTGATTGATTGGCAATATCTGCTTAAACAATTATTGAATTGTTTGATGATTTGTTGTATTGAGTGATAAAAATAATTAACATAAAAGATAAATAAAATGTGAAGTATAGATTAACAAGACAATTTAAAGCAAAAAATATAGAATGTATAAATTAACAATGGCTAAAGAAGTTGTTTGTGAATCTAATCCTCCTCCATCCCATGCAAAGTTTATTTCTAACATAACATTCATACATTTTAGATGTGGATAACCCATCTAAATCCCTTGTATCCCATTCTTGATCCTACTACTCTAACTACCCGATATCCCATTTTGGAGCTTACCTGATAGCCAGTATAAGCATGGGTTCCAAAACCTTGGTATGAACTAATATCCTATTTCAGAGTTCACTAATTCAACACCTATTCATTTTCCTCTCTTTTCTGATTTTACGACATATTTCTAATAGCTCCTATTCCGAAAATGCCATTAAAACTACAACAAATATGAAGAAAAACAGAGCATGCATGATATAAATATTAAAAAAAACATTCATCCATCAACTTGAATAAGATTAGTAAAATAAATACTTGTAAGACATCCATACCAAGATAAACACAAGAGAAAAGAAACATCTAAAACATATATTAAGAAAATAAGGTCATATTCCCAACATGGTTTAGGGGATTCAAAGATCCCTAAACAACAAAATGACTACTCACAACTTATAATGTAAATAACAAGCAAAAAGTAAACAAAAACTATAAAACCCATTTAGAGTTGTTGATCTAAAGTTATAAGGCTTCCTCTCTTCTTCCCCAAGCTGGAACTTGATTAAAACTGAAACCTTATGTAACGTCTCCGGATGGTCGCTTGCAGAAATTATCCGCTTTGGGCCTTGGCCCTCACGGTTTTAAAACGCGTCTGCTAGGGAGAGGTGTCCATAGCCTTATAAGGACTACTTCGTTCTCCTCTCCAACCGATGTGGGATATTACAATCCACCCCACCTAAATAGGCCTAGCGTCCTCGCTGGCTCGAAGGCCCAGTATTATGTTGGCACATGGGCTGACCCCCGGCTTTGATACCAACTATAACGTCCCTGGATGGCCGCTTACTGATGTTGTCCGCTTTGGGCCTTGGCCCTCACGATTTTATTTTTGGGTCTCCCCAAAAGGCCTCGACAAGGGAGAGGTATCCATAGCCTTATAAGGACTACTTTGTTATCTTCTCCAACCAATGTGGGATCGTTTGACTAAATCCACCTGTATGTGGGAGCCTTTGACTGACTCCATCCCCCTAAGGAGGCTCAGCGCCCTCGCTGACACATCAGGCCGGCCCCATGGCCAACACACCGATCTGACACCGACTCTGATACCAACTGTAGTGTCTTCGGATGGTTGCTTGCAGAAATTGTCCGCTTTAGGCCTTGGCCCTCACGATTTTAAAATGTATCTGCAAGGGAGAGGTGTCCATAGCCTTATAAGGACTACTTCGTTCTCCTCTTCAATCGATGTGGGATATTACACTTTAAACTATAAACTAACTAAAATTATGTATTTTTGATGTAAAACTATATTGAAGGAGTAATTTTTACAATTAAATCTATATAAACTAAGTATAAACACCCTAAAATATGAAGAACTACGAGCTAAAACCATTGAGAAAAACCCTAGAATTCAAAAACCTAAAAAGATCTCCTTTAAAGCTAGACAAAATGTAACTTTTATATAGGTCTATAGATAGACAAAACGAAGACAATTTGTCTCATTCGAGTCCAATCGGTCAAAAGAGTATTGTAGTAGTAGGACACGGTTAAAACACTTTGGTCTCAATTGCATACACCTTTTGAGATCAAATTAACCTCAAAGTCTATATTGGACACGGTGAAGATGAATAGTCTCAGTCGAGTCCTTTGATGAAACAGTGTGTTTTGAGGATCTGCAAGGCACACGACTAAGATAAAATGGTCTCAATCGAGTGCTAGCCTTTTTTCTACACAAAATTCAAGAATACACTATTAAGCACTCAAAAACTTCATAAATATCAAAATAATCCTATTTGGCATGAAGAGAGAATTTTAACACTTAAAATAAGAAAAACATGCAAAATGAGATGCAAACACAAATAAAAATATGCTAAAAATAAACACTAAATTAGAGTTATCAACTACCTTACACTTAGCTTTTGCTCACCCTTGAGCAACTAAACAACCAAATTCCCGCACACCCAAACTCAAAAAAAAAAAAAGAAATTACAAGTTTAATGAAAGCTAAATAACACTATAGCAGAAGTCATTAAATGTTGCCCTAAAAAAAAAATCAATTTAAATCATACTAGCTAGTCTCTTGGTGTGTGTGTGTGTGCTAGGCCTAATGATAACTTTTGAAGTATAAAACTCCAATGTAATCCAACAATTGAGAAGAGAATTCTTATGTAAAATTTGTAGATATAGTTTCGCTCTTGAAACTTAAAAGATGCCATAGGCCTCTCCTTTAGTACTGCCTAAAGGTCATCTTCGTAAATAATTCTAAATAAAGCATGATCATTAGGTCTTAGGCAGGTTGCAACATGGTCGGGGT